>CM035409.1:110365984-110583484 GCA_020310875.1 Ceratopteris richardii | reverse complement strand
ATATGTGGGAATAGCAATGAGATATGTCAATGATATGTTGATTGCGATTGATCCTCACTGCTTTAAGAATATCATTGAGACTTCATAAAAGCATCAAACTTTTGGTATGATTGTCTAGGGCCCCTTGAGCTTACAAGATAGACTTTCTATGGGAGGAACTACATAACCCTCTGGTTTTTCCATATAAATCTCATCTGTAAGATCTCCATGCAACAAAGCACTTTTTACATCCATTTGGACTAGCTCTAAGTCCTCCATTGCAACGAATCCAAACAACATACATAGGGTAGTGATCTTTACTATAGGAGAGAAGATTTCCTCAAAATCAATGCCATGTTGTTGCTTAAAACCCTTTGCAACAAGTCATGCCTTATACTTTGGAGAAGCACTGTCTGATGTGAATTTAAGCTTATATACTGATTTACATGGTAAAGCTTTCCTTTGATTTAGCAAAGGTACTAAATCCCATGTGCCATTCTTTTGAATAGAATCCAATTCACTCCTCATGGCATTCTCCCAATTGACATGATGCTCTATCTGCATAGCCTCTTTGTAGCAAGAAGGCCCATGAGCATCTATTAGCATAACAGAATCCAAACCTAGAATATATCTATCAGGTGGATGTGAGACACGTGCAAAACATCTCAATGGTTGCTAAACAAGAACATTTATAGATTGTTATGATTGGAAATTCTCTTGAACATCCCTCCTATGTGTAGCATTTTTATGCATGCTAACTAGATGAATAGTATCCTCAAACACCACTCTTATCACTTCAATCTCCTTAATTGGTTGTTTATGCATCTTAAACTCATTGAAAATGACATCAGTACTTCTTATCACTGATCATGTTTCAAGATCCCAGAAGCGATACCCAAATTGGCTTTCTCGACCATATCCAAGAAAAATGCATTTCTTTGTCTTATGGTCCAACTTTTGTCTAAGATTCTTGGGTATATGAACATACAATTCACACCCAAAAAATCGAAGATGATCATATTGTAAATGTTGCTTCTACTCAAAAGCCTTGTGAACACTGTGCATGATGTAGCATAGAAACTAATCTATCCTTGATAGTTCTATTCATCCTTTCAGCTAGACCATTCTATACTAGGGTATAAGTAGTTGTAAAATCTCTATGAATCTCTCTAGACTGATAGAAAAGGCTGAATTCATGTGAGGTATACTCACCCCCATTATCTAAGTGTAAAGACTTGAGCTTAGTTCCTTTTTCAATCTCAACTGAAGCAAGCCATTTTTTGAAGGTAGGGAATACCTCATGCTTCAATTTGATAGTATATACCCAGACATTTCTAGTAGTATCATTTATGAAAGTGATAAATTAAAGAGAACTAGCTAATCGCCTTGTGGGCGTAGGACCACACTGATGGAACATATCGACTCCTAGTTGCAGTAGAAGAATGATAGGCCCTTCCTTGGACCAAACAGTTCACTACCATAGTCCACCAAAATTTTCATTGCTCTGAATTTGGACCATGTTACATATCTCAACCTCCTTGCACAAAACATACAAGAATCTACCCAAACTCGTAGCTTATAGCTATGTGTACCTCTTCACGCACATATATATGGAACTATGCAAAGATGGACCAAATATTTTTCAAGTTCAATGAACTGAAAGATAATAAAAACTTGATTCAAGATTATATCCAAAAGAGAGCTTACAAGAAGAGCTACAAGGTGAGCTATCTTGAACATGAAATAGACAACTACACAATGAGATATAGATGATAGAAGGCCTTAGCCTAAAAGAAAACTTCAACCAGCAAGGGGCTAGCTTAGTTTTGGATTATACACTCCCAATGAGAGCCTAAAAGTGCACAAATTAATGAAGATGATGGCCAATACCTTTTTTTTTAGCTATTGCTTATATAATGCTCGAAAAGTTGGTGTAGAATTTGAATTCAAATCATGACTTCAAGATTCCCTACTTTTCTCAATCAAGGTAGATAGAATCTTGAGCTAAAAACTTGTGGAAAAGTGGTTGTATACTTTACCCAAAAATGAAGTGATGTGGCACTTGATTTTGTTGAAATATTTTGGTAGTGATGTGTGTGAACACACTTACGACCTTTGGGACCATTTTTTTCCTCAGGAGGTTTTCCCTCTAGCCTTGTATATACTCCTATAACCCTTAGGGGTCACTTATCTTTGTATATTCATTTGGTACCAACATTCAATATTGTGAGTTGTGCTCCAAGCTTCTTCTTCTTCTTCCTTGTGTAATTCACGTGCTTCAATAGACCTCAAACTCCAACAATTGGTATCAGAGCAGGTCAATGCTTCATCTATGGCATCGTCAGCACCCCTTCAGCCCCACTCTTAGAATCACATGAAAATTGGTGAGTATACTCATGGTGATTAGGAGTTCAAAACAACTTTGCTATGTGGTGTTGAAATTTTGATCGAAGCTTGTTTCCACCTCCCAATGCACTATCAAAGTGCTTCTGTAGGCAATTTCAACCTTTTGTGCCAAATGGATATACATGTTTTGGTTCACCAATACAAGCACCTTGAATTTTGCTATAGGTTTAATAAAGCTCGACAAGGTAATTTTGTTTAAATTTTTAAGATACAATCATTTTTTTGCATCATGGTATTTTCGTGAGTGGCCATGGCTGAAAGCAATGATGTATTCCATATGTTGGTTGTTGAAGAACGTTGGATGGTACCAATAACCCATTGTGGGCATATATGATTCATCATGTATTGGTCACAAAAAGACTATGGAAAATTGTGCAAGGTATTGAAAAATGTCGTACTACACCTATAGATATAGTTATTAAATGTGATGCAGATGGCATTGAAGATGATGATTTTTTGTTGAATATAGTTTTGGAAGCTAAGCCTATCATCTATATCATCCACAAATTAAATGCATTTTGGTTAGCGGTGATGTTGTTTTTGTGGAAGATGCAATTCAACAATTACTTTCATGTACTAAGGAGACATCAGTTAGCTCCAAAGATGTGTACGCGACTTTGCTACCTCTTTTTACAGGTGGACAGTCAAGTGCTGGTCCAAATGATGAAGCTCCTTAACCTTAATAGGTTTCACATGATGATGTAGATCATTCCATTTCTGATGAAAATTTACATGATGCACTTTTTGATGAGGGTTTTGATATAGAGGAGGCAAAAACTATGCCTAAATGGCTGGTGCAAAATTTGTGAGATAGCACATTAGATGCACCTCTCTCATATCGTACTCGTTCAGGCTCTCATAATGCTTCTTTTGCATCAAATTAATACGCTATGAATGCATCTAGTCTTTGTGATGAGAATGAGCCTTTGAAGCACAAAATTCAGAAAATTGGATGGTTTCCATGCAATCAGAATATGATGCCATTATGAAGAATGGTACCTGGTCTTTATGTGATTTATGTTACACTTATGTGTTCCTTGAGTAGCTTTGATGTGAACCTTTCCCCTTACATGAGCACTTTTTACTCTAGTGCTAGATAGAGATTTTTTTCCCCATGTTACCACAAACATGATTCACTCATATGTGGTGGTACTTAGTACTTAGATATATTCTTCAGCACTTACTTCAGTTCAGTTCATCGTCAATAGAGAGAGCTATTCCAGCCATCCGTCTTCTCTGTGTGTCTTGCTATGTTTGTGCTCCTTGTGTGTGCTTCCTGTGTATCTCTTGCCCTTTTTTACACACCCAACACTGGTATCAGAGCAAGTTCATCTCCTTCTCAAGTTTTGGTTTTTTTCATCGCGACGCATGTGCACTTTTAACACTACAAATTGACTTCAGAGCATAGAAGAGTGAATTTCAATAGCCAAGAAACATTTCCACCAGGTGCACTGGAGTTTTACCCCCATTTAAAAGCCATTCGTGTAGTCAGAATTGCCATCAGAGTGATGGCTTGTGAGCTGAAATTTCAGCACTCATTTCAGCTTTTGTCAAAGTAAGGATTTTCTCACATTCTTGTTCTTTAGTGAAATGGCGGGCAGCAATGACTTGTTTGGCATGCATCAAGATGAAGATAAGGTTGATGGGACCAATTATTTGATGTGGTCTTACATGAGAAGCATGTTCTTGTTGCAAAAGAACTTTGGAACATAGTGGCAGATGTAAATCGAAGATCAGCAAGCTCTTCTACTTCATAGTTTATTGTCACAGATGGAGCTTCTTCTTCGAGTATAATGATTTCTCCTTCTCCACCTACATAGGAGCAGCTTAGATGGGATGAAAAAGATGCTCAAGCTCATGCATTGATTACACTTTCTATGAAGCATCATATAGTTCCACACATTCGGTCATGTTCTACATCGAGACAAGCATAGGATACTCATACTTCTTTGTATGCCGTGCGTAATGAAGCACGTGTTGCATAATTGAGGAAGCAACTTGAGGATGTATGCATGGCTAAAAAGGAGTCAATGGACGTGTATGTAACATGCATCAAGGACTTGAAAGAGCAATTGGCAAACATAGATGAGATTATTCCGGATGCATGAATCATTTCTACATTTTTGAAAGGATTACTAGAATCTTTTCAAAGCTTTGCTACTACACTCCGTTTGGTTGCAAAAGGAAATCCTAATATATATGTATTTGATGAGGTTGTGTCTCTTCTCTTGCAAGAAGAGCAATCTAGAGTGAATAGGAGTGGTTTGATTGAGGGAACGCAAGCGCTTGCTATCTCACAAAAGGGGAAAAGCAAGTATGGTTCAGCTTTGGGTTCATCAAAACCAAAGCCTCAACCTTCCTGTTCCACTCATTTCTCTAATGATGGTGATTTAAAAAAGAAGAAGAGATGAAAATATTGCCAGAAGGCTGGTCATACTATTGATCAATGTAGAAAGCTTGCTATATGCAATGAAAAGAAGAAGGAATCCGGCATGTCTATTGCTAAAAATTCAGCAAAAGCAAAGAATGATGAAGCTAACATGGCTCGAGATTTTTGGGCATGTGTTGTTACATGTCATTATGATGCATCTTTGCATTCTAAATGTATGGTTGTGAGTGAGGCTTATTTGGATTGGCTCTTTGATAGTGGTGCTTCAAAGCACATACCTTCATGCAAAAGATTTTTTGCCTCTTTAAAAGATGCACCCAAAGGAGGACATGTGGTGTGTGCAAACAATGCCTCTTATCCTATCATTAGAGTAGGAGAAATTGAGCTTATGGATGCAAATGGAGGTGTGATTCTCTTGAAAAATGCATTGTATGTGCCTAGTATCAAGAAGAGCTTAATTTTAGTTATGTTGATTGCCAAAGCTAGACTTCATGTACACTTTGTTGATGATAAGTGTATGGTTCATGATTTCATCAATGGTGATATTATTGTGATGTCCGGTACATTATGTAATGATTTGTATCGCATGGATACATACAAGAGGGCTGCCTCAAATGCCTTGGTTGCTCATATTTCTTCCATGGATGAAATGGAGCTTTCGCATTTTCGTTTTGGTCATTTGAACTTCAATAGTTTGCTTTACTTGCAAAATAAGGACATGGTTATTGGTTTACCTACACTTGAGTCCATTGAAAATCATGCATGTGAAGGTTGCATTCTTGGAAAAATGCATCGTGCTTCTTTTCCAAAAGATAGTCAATACACACACTACAAGAAAATTACAGCTTGTTCATAGTGATGTATGTGGTCTCGTCAAGACTCCATCTTTTGGAAAGCATGTATATTTTGTTACGTTCATTGATGATGCTACTCACCATACATGGGTGTATCCTATGAAAGCAAAGAATGAGGCATTTTCTTGCTTCAAAGCATTTTTTGCTATGGCTGAAATTGTTCCTTCACAAAAGCTTTTGACTCTACCCACGGATCATGGTGGTGAATACATGTCACATGAGTTTAATGCATTTCTTCGTGAAAGAAGTATTTCACACCAATTTATAGTGCCATATACACCTCAGAAAAATGGTGTTGTCGAGCGTAAAAATAGAGCTCTACTTGAAATTGCACAATGTATGGTTAAAGGAAAGCACCTTCCTGATAAGTTTTGGATGGAAGCCATCATGTGTGCAAACTATGTGTTCAATCAATACCCTACAAAAGCATTGAGAGCCATCAGTCCTTATGAGGCTTGAAATGGACATAAGCCCATGTTTAGTCATATGTGTGTGTTTGGTTGTTTGGCATATGCTCTTGTGCCATCGCAACAACATCAAAAACTAGATGAAAAGGCAAAGAAATGTATATTTGTTGGTTATAGTGTTGAAAGTAAGGGATATCATTTGTACCATCAATTGAGGAACACAACTTTTGTGAGTCGAGATGTGGTATTTATTGAAAGCTCAGTTTTCTTTCTACTTAAATGCAAAAAACAACCAATAGTTATCTCACAAGATGTGTTCAATACACTCATGCCTTTGTTCCAAAATGGTGCGCTTGACTATGGCCATGTAGATCACCCAACCGAGGCTCAAAGGGAAGAAGAATTCCAGCCAAATAGGGCTGAAAATATAGAGAATTTCTAGCCAAACATGGCTGAAAATTTTCAGCAAAAAATTGTCAAAACTGCTAGAAATTTCCAACCACACATGGCTGAACATTTGCATCAAAATATGGCTGAAAATGAGCATGAAATGCAGCCCATGCATGACGTACATGTTGAAGATGTATTACATGATGAACGCATGTCTATCAAGAGTGCACAAGCTATGCCAAAGTGGCTACAACAAACTTTGGAGGACAACAAATTGAGTGCACTTTTACTTAGTAGAACAAGATCAAGCTCTCACAATGCATCAAATAATTTTGTGGATTATTCTCTTATTGCTATAGCATATAATGAAAAGCCACTTACTTTTGAAGATGCATGTGACGATCCACATTGGATGAACACTATGCAATCAAAAATGGAATGGTACTTGGGAGTTATGTGAATTGCCAAAAGGAAAAAATGTCATTGGTACAAAGTGGGTTTATAGGATTAAGAGAAAGATTGATGTTAGCATTGATCACTACAAAGATAGATTTGTTGCCAAAGGATATGCACAACAATATGGCATTGACTATGAGGAAACCTTTGCACCTACTTCACGCATGACTACCATTTGTATCGTGGTTGAATTGGCTACCCATCGATGTTGGAAAGTACATCAGCTAGAAATAAAGACAACTTTCTTGAATGGTGACTTGCAAGAAGAGGTTTATGTAAAGCAACCTCCTGGATTTACCATGAAAGGGCAAGATCATATGGATTGTCACTTGCATAAAGCCTTGTATTGTCTCAAGCAAGCTCCACATGCATGATATGCCAAAATACATAAGCACTTGGTTGCTCTTGGATTCACATGTAGTTCAATTGAAAGCACACTCTATGTACACAAAGATGGGGCTGATCTCACAGTGCTTGTTCTTTATGTTGATGACATACTCTTGACATAGTCATGTGATGCAAAACTTGACATTCTTATGGTTGATTTGCAGCATACTTTTGATGTCACTTATCTTGGTCTTTTGAGCCACTATCTTGGCATCCAGTTTGTATCCATTGAGGGGCGAATAGTTATGCATCAAGCAAAGTATGTTGAAAAACTACTTCAGCGTTTTGACTTTGAGGATTGCAAACTAGTTTCCGCACCAGTTGAGATAGGATTTAGATTCTCAATTGAGGATTCCAGTTATGCATTTGACACTTCTCTTTTTCAGCAAGCCGTGGGATGTCTTATATATGCATGCAACACAAGGCTGGATATACAATATGTAGTTTCTTAGTTGAGTCGGTTCATGCATTGCCCTGGAACTAAGCATTGACAAGCAATGAAACGTGTTTTTAGATATCTCAGAGGCACTCTGAGTTTAGGTATCTTTTATGGCACATATATCCAGCCATGCTTGCATGCTTTTATGGATAGTGATTGGGCTGGTTGTTATGATACTCACGTGTCCACTAGTGGTAATTACGTTTTCCTTAGAGATTCATGCATATCTTGGTTGAGTAAGAAGCAACGTACAGTGGTGACATCGAGTTGTAAAGCTGAGTACAAGGTAGTTTTCACAACAACAGTGGAGTGTATATGGCTGAGACGCCTATTGATGGATCTTTGCATGGAGATTGATGTTGGTACACATATTCTCAATGATAGTCAGAGTGCATTGGCTATTGCACAGACCAAACATATTGAGGTGCATTATGACTATGTGAGAGAGCGCTTTCATGTAGGAGATATTGATTTGGTATATGTGCCTACACAGGATAATGTGGCAGACATATTCACCAAAGCTCTTCCATGAGAAAAGTTTGAGGCTTTTCGCAAAGCTTTAGGCTTATTACCTTGTGGGGGCTGATCTCTCACTCCCTGTATGTGTTCACATCATTCACCCCAGGGGGGTTTGTTACACTATGTGTTCCTCGAGTAGCTTTGATGTGAACCTTTTCCCTACACATGGACACTTCTTCCTCTAGTGTTGGCTAGAGGTTTTTTCCCCATGTTACCACATACATGATTCACTCATATGTGGTAGTCCTTAGTACTTAGATATATTATTCATCACTTACTTCAGTTTAGTTCGTCGTCAATAGAGAGATATTCTAGCCATCCTTCTTCTCCATGTGTCTTGTTGTGTTTGTGCTCCTTGTGTGTGCTCCTTGTGTGTGCTTCTTGTGTTTGTCTCGCATTTCTACACGCACCCAACAATTTAGCTCCAAGCAAAAAGTCCATCGGCACTAAATGGGCATACAAACTGAAACATAAGCCTGATGAAATAGTCAATAGGTAATAAGACTAGGCTTGTTGCAAAAGGATATGCTCAAGAAAGAGGCATTGATTTTGATGAGACCCTTGCACCCACATGCCGAATGACTAGCGTTCATAGCATTTGTGCACTTACAGCTCATCATGGTCAAATTTTTGGATCTCAAAATGGTATTTTCCCTACAAGCTATAGCTCCTAGGAACATTGGTACTAGACCCTGATCCACCAGATATGCCTCAGATCTCTGACGCCATGATGATAAAGGACTGCCTAGAATGGTAATGGAGCTAGAAGAGTTCAAACACCACTAAGGCTCAAAAAGGATGACCATTGTCAATTTTTGGGAAGAATTCAATAGTCTCCCCAGAAAAATAAATTAATGAACAGTAATGAAGAACCAAAAGGATTATGTAAGAATAAATGTGCTCACACCAATAAGTGTATCAAGGAGTAAATTGACCAATGTATAGTTGACAAAACCAAAAATCTAGAAAAATTTTGCCAGAGCCTCCTCAACAAAATGAGCATATGAATAATATCAAAAAATCATAAAATTGCAAGTATTGGCATGTAAACCTACATACTAAATCATGGACTCCACTAATGCAATTAGTTAATCGAAAGAAGCCAACTAGACTTATCGAGCACCTATGAACAACTAGCATACATCTCCTATGGTGAGGCTGGGTAAGTCTTCCACTTGCATCACCAAAGAGATCTCAACATCTAAGTATTTCTCAGTTAAGAAAACCTCACCATAACGCTCTTTATTAATGTCAAAGGATTTATGCAGAATCGTAACCACTATATTAATGACCATTTACATGTAAATAAAGGGTATCCATAGACACATACATAGTCTGCATGTGCTCAATATATGCAGTAAAATGGCAATGAAAGGTTGAATTCACAGCCCAAACACTAGCCAAAAATACGTGCAATTGTCTATCAACTATGTTCTTTAGGCTCAAAAACCTACATAAACGTGTAGTGGTTATTGCCACCAGAATGGAAAACCTTTTAAGAAACCTACAGATTTACGAGTGTGGCTAAGAAGAAATAGCCCCAAAGATTAATATTCATTTTTGGAGAAGTATAGAGAACACTCTTCTTGATGGTCTCCGAAATGGCTACAAGAATCACCCCAAAAATACTTCAAAACAGGCTTTGAAAACAAAGAATGAAGCTTTGAGGGCCCAAAATACATTGATTACTTCTCTACTTCACTTCTCTACTATGACCATCTCAGAATAGTAAAATTCTTAGATCTTGTTTGCAGTGCATGGTTGATCGTTTAATGTGACTTAATGTGATCTAGACTCATCACGTTGTCTAATTCATAGCTACAAAGTTTCATTTTTATTGCTTTCTTCAATCATGAGATATCTTCATATCTTTACTCTCTGGTTTGCACACTAAAGCACCCCAAAAATGTCGGGCAAGTCGTCTAACTTTCTAAGCATCATTCTCAGTGTGTAATCCATCTTTTTTATTGAAATAGCTCATGATGGGTAGCTATCTAAGTTAATTAGATACCACCAAAGGGAATTTGGCTAATTGCCAACATGTTGAGAGCACTCTTCATTCTACTGAACATGTGTGGAGACTAAAATAGCAAGTATATGATCTTGGTTCAACTTTCTACTCATTTGTTTTGATCCATTGATTAGAGGATCATGTTCCAAAGTACATAGGTGATTATTTGTGATCAATAGGAAGCTAAAGGGGCCTATTACACTCTTCACAACTTGTTCTTGGCTGGTGTGAAGCATGGTTTTGCAGCACCACTTCATCTCTAGAATCTATCTACTATCTCCTCCAACAATGGTATTAGAGCAACAACAAGCAAGATGGGGGATGGATTTCCATCATTTATTGACAAATTGGATAGAATAAACTATCCATCATGGTCCCTAAGGATGCAAGAATACCTCCAAGGAAGAAGATTATATGGATACATCTCAGGAGATGAAGAAATGCCAACATTTAGGAGCAAACATCAACCTACAAGGGAAGAGCAAGAAAGGCTAACTACATGGTGTGCAAAGGATGCTCTTGCTAGATCATATATACTTAACTCAATATCTGATTTCTTTTTTCCTCACATTAGGAATTGCAAGACCTCCCAAGAGACTTGGGAAGTTCTTTCTTCTTACTTCTCATCAAATACATGAGCTAGGAAGAACCAACAATGGATGGAGTTTACAACCCCAAAAAAGCAACCAAAGCAAAGTGTAGCTGAACTATGTAACCAAGATGAAGGATGTAGTTGACTAGCTTGCAAGCATTGGAGAAGAGATAGAAGAGGAGCAGATAGTAAGGTAGATCATAAATGGCATCAGAGCTGATGATAAGTGGGAGTCCTTAACCACAGAAATGGACCTTTATATGGATATGCAAATACCTGACCTCAATACATTGATGGGGCAACTCTTCACACATGAGACAAAGCTCAACAAGAATGGAGACAACTCTAGAGGTAACCAATCTTCTGCTCTTTATACAGATAGAAATAAAAGTAAGGATAAAGGTAAAGGCAAAAAGAATGAAGAAGAGGCTAGTACCTCTCAAGTGAACTTCAGAAGTAGAGGAAGAGGTACTAGAGGGAGGGGCAGAGGAGGAAAACAAGGCAGGGGGAGATCTTACAACACTTCAGCTTGCAATATATGTGGCCTAAACAATTACACCACAAAAGAATGCTTCAAGAACACAAGGAATCAGAGAGGAAGAGGCTTCCATAGAGGAGGTTATGGACAATCCAGAGGCAGGTTCAACAATGGAGGAAGTAGTTATCATCACAACTACAATCAAGGCTACAACAACAACCACCAAGGAGGATTTAGGAGTATAAGAGATTATAACAACTACACAGAAGACCAAGAGGATTCATTATTGATCATGAACATGACATCCAAGAAAGGTAAAGATGATGAGCATCTTTTCAAAATTGATTCTAGTTGTTCCAATCATGTGGCTGGAAGTGTAGCATTGCTATTTGATCTTGAAGAGCCTAAAGGAAAGCATGAAGTGGAGATAGGTGATGACACTAGACAGGTGATGACACTAGACACTCTATTAAGAAAATTAGAACATTCAAGGCTTCTGATGGTAACATGAACCTTTTGAGTAAGGTTTTATATGTTCCAACCATAACGAAAAACCTAATCAGTGCTGGGTAGATTGTTGAGAAAGGCGTAGAGGTCAGATTCACAACGCATGGAAGACCCTCAACAAGGCTTCAAGAGGATAGCAAAAGGTGGGAAATTTGGTAGAATCTTTACATTTGAAGTTGAAGATGCTAGAAACATTGCACTCTTCAATTACAAGGATCATACCTTATCTCAACTAGAGATATGGCATAAAAGGCTAGGTCATATAGGTGAAAGAACACTAAAGCAAATATGCAGGGATCAGAGTGTGCTTGGCCTTCCAAATGTATCCAAGCAACACATGATTAAAAAATGTGGAGCATGCCAATTTGGCAAATCTCACAAACAACCATTCAACAAAAAGGGGTATATGTATGAAGACTACTTGGAGGTTGCGCACAGTGATGTGTGGGGTCCTAGCACAGAGCCATCAATCTCAGGATCAAGGTACTATGTTTCATTCATAGATGATTATAGTAGATGGACAATCCTTTATTTCATGAATCATAATGATGAAGTCTTTACTTGTTTATAAAAGTATTTGGCATTAGTTGAGAAACAAACAGGTAGAAGCTTGAAGAGGATCATATCTAATGCAGGTGGTGAGTATTTCTCACATGAATTTGAATCATTCTTATAGGACAGAGGTATAGAGAGAGAGCTCACAACAAGATACACTCTTGAACTGAATGGAGTGGCAGAGAGGAGGAATAGACTGATAGTAGAGGCTGCAAGATCAATGTTGAATAAAAAGAAACTTCCAAATTACCTATGGGTAGAGGTTGTTCCCATAGCCACATACTTGATTAACACGCTCCCATCCAAATCCTTGGATGGAATGACACCCTATGAGGCATGGAATGTTAAAAGACCCTCATTGGACCATTGTAAAATCTTTGGGTGCATTTCTTATGCACATATACCCTCACAGATTAGAGGGAAGCTTGATCCAATTGCTGAAAAGTGTATATTCATTAGTGATGACCAAAACCAAAACGGATCTAGGTTGTACAATCCCAATAACAAAGGATTTACAGTTAGTATGGATGTGGTGCTTGGTGAAAATAATTCATGGTTTGAAGATGATTGCAGGAAGATCAGGTTACCTTATGACTTGGAAAGTGATTTTCCAACTCTCACTCACGAAAATCAACAAATACCAAAAGATGTCAATTCAAAGGATGAAGAGCAAATTGGCTTCAAGGCTTGGAAATCAAAAGTCAAGACCAAGTTCAAGCAATTGAAAGACATTCTAGAGTCCTTCAATCAAGTACTCAAAAGATCTCAAAGGGAGAGTAAGAAACCCATAAGGTATGGCTATGACACATCACTAGTCACCAAGAATTTTGTGTACATGAATAAAGAATCTATGACAGAAGAAACTTCTTCATTTGAAGAAGCCAATAAGAAGAAATAATGGAGAGAATCCATGCAGGAAAAAAAAAGCACTTCAGGATAACAACACTTGGGATTTCGTTCCCAAGAAGCCAAGTATGAACGTAATAGAATCCAGGTGGATATATAAAATCAAGAAGAATTCTGATGGTTCTGTAAACAAGTACAAAGCAAGGCTAGTGGCAAAGGGGTTTTCTCAAACCCATGGAGTGGATTATGAGGAGACTTTTTCACCTGTGGCTAAGATGGCAACCATCAGGGTTTTGGTAAGTGTTGTTGCTTCAAAGAATTGGAACCTATATCAACTAGATGTTAAGAATGCATTCCTAAATGGATGGATCTCAAAAGAAGTTTACATGGCTCAACCACTAGGGTATGAAGACAAGGACAAACCAGGTTATGTATGCAAGCTAAGGGAAACACTCTATGGTCTAAAGCAAGCTCCTATAGCTTTGAGTCATAGACTTGTCACATATTTATAGGATCAAGGATTTGTGGTTAGCAAAGTAAATTCTTCTTTATTCATAAAGAAGACTAACTCTGAAGTTATTTACTTATGTGTCTATGTGGATGACATTATCATTTTAGGGAATGATGCCAATGGCATCAACTGAATCAATTCTAAGATGGTGGAAGAGTTTAAGATCAATAACCTTGGTTTGTTAGTATACTTTCTTGGATTAGAAATTGTGTATACAAATTCTGGAATCTTTATTACTCAAAGAAAATACATTCATGATATGCTGGTGAAACTCAAGATGGAGGACACCAAAATTGTAGGTACACCCAAGGAACTTAACCACAAACTTAGTTCTCAGGAGGGAGAACTCCTTTAAGATATTACACATTACCAAAAGCTTGTTGGGAGTCTTAACTATGAAACCCTAACAAGAGTGGACATATGTTATGGAATAAGTACATTAAGCGAATTTATGAATACACCAAGGAAACCCCATATGGAAGCTGCCAAGAGGATCCTAAAATATCTAAAGGGTACCATAAATTAGGGGCTTTTTTATCCATTTTCTTCTGACTTAGATATCAAGATGTATTGTGATGTACATTGGGCCTGCTCTAAGGATGATAGGAGGAGCACTTCTGGGTACTTATCCTTTGCAAGATCTAACCTAATATCATGGTCATCAAAGACGTGACCAACTGTGGCATTGTCATCTACAGAGAAAGAATATAGAGACTTAGCAAATGCAACACAAGAGGCCATGTGGCTCAAACTACTCTATACAAATTTGGGGTTACATTCTTATACTCCAACGATTTTGAAGACAACACCAGTTCACTTCATTTGGCTGCGAATCATGTATATTATGCAAGGACTAAGCACATTGAACTGCACTATCGTTATGTAAGAGAGAAACTACTTAGTAAGGACATCCAATTGTCCTATGTATCAACTCATTTGCAATGTGCAGATATGCTCACAAAATCTTGGAATGGAACTAAGATGAACATGTTCAAGATGATGATTGGGTTGCAGGAAATCAAGGAAGATTGAAGATCAAGCATGTTAGGATTGAGGGGAAGCTATTGGTGCAAAAGAATCCAACACTACATACTTGGATCACTAGCATGTATCACATATCGTCGCCTATGACTATCCCCTTGTAAAAGTCACTTTACCTTTTAATCTTTGTAAAAGTACCCGTGACTATTGCAGTATTCTCACGTGGAGTTAGGAGGAATCAAATCTCAAATCAACTGGTAGATGATTGATGAGAGAATAAACCCTATATTTTAGGACTCACTTTATGGTGAGAATTTGAATTTTAATTCAAAGCTTGGCTCCAATTTCAACTATGAAAGTGGATAAAAAAGGCTTGTGTGGAAGAGCCCAACTAGGAGATCATTTGAGAGGGATACTTTGTGATTAGTGAGATGATTGCATAGGTCCTTCACTACCCTCACATTGTGCGATTGAACATTTCCAATGTCATTGTATTTCTATGTGATCTAATACATATACATGGATTATTTCTCTACTTCACTTCTCTACTATGACCATCTCAAAATAGTGAACTTCTCAGAGCTTGTTCTCAGTGCATGGTTGATCATGAAACGTGAATTAAAGTGCTCTAGACTCATCATAATGTCTACTTCATAGCTACAAAGTTTCATTGTTATCGCTTTCGCAATCGTGAGATATCCTCATATCTTTACTCTCTAGTTTGCACATTGAAGCACCCCGAAAATGTCGAGCAAGTCCTCTAACTTGCTAAGCATCATTCTCACTGTGTAATCAATCTTTTTTATTGAAAAAAATCATGATTGGTAGCTATCTAAGTTATTTAAATACCACCAATGGTAATTTGGCTAATTCCGATCACATTGAGAGCACTCTTCATTCTATTGAACGTGTGCAAAGACTAAAATAGCAAGTCTATGATCTTAATTCAACTTTCTACTCATCTTTTTTGATCCATTGATTAGAGGATCATGTTGCAAAGCACATTGGTGGTTATTTGTGATCAATAAGAAGCTAAAGGGGCCTACTACACTCTCCAAAACGTGTGCTTGGCTTGTGTGAAGCAGGGTTTTGCAGCACCACTTCCTCTCTAGAATCTATCCACCATCTCCTCAAACAATTGTATATATATGTATGTATGCATATATATATATATATATATATATATATATATATATATATATATATATATATATATATATATATATATATATATATATATATATATATATATATATATATATATATATATATATATATATATATATATATGTGTGTGTGTGTGTGTGTATGTATGTATGTATGTATGTATGTATGTATGTATGTATATATATATATATATATATATATATATATATATATATATATATATATATATATATATATATATATGTATGTATGTATGTATGTATGTATGTATGTATGTATGTATGTATGTATGTATGTATGTATGTGTATGTATGTATGTATGCATATATATATATATATATATATATGTATATATATATATATATATATATATATATATATATATATATATATATATATATATATATATGTGTGTGTGTGTGTGTGTGTGTGCACGCGCATACATGCACGTACAATGTATACTCTCAATGTGGATTGTAGGCACTATATTATGTATCCATGTATGTGTGTGTACATATGAATGTATGCATGCATGCATGTTCTAAGTTCTAACGTTTATGTGACATAATAGTACTTACTACATGTGCGACATAACACCATAGGTTTTGTGTGACATCATAGATGCATTCAATAATCCAATGAGTCATGAATGTATATATGCATATGTGAGTGCGTATGTACTAATGTATTTTGGAGTGGCCCAATGAGAGAGAACTCACCGACTCCTAAGGCAAGCCACTATTAAAAAAACCATGGGGTATCAGTTTTTTAAGTCAAGGTTCCGTACCTTGTTTGGAACATTGGTGCAGAACCATACGTGCCAAACCATAAAAGTTCCTTGGAACGAGTTCCAAAACAACTATGGTAATGAACCCCCCATGGGATAAAATAATCCAAGTAGTCGGGTAGTACTCAAGTAGCAAAAGATGTGCTTAATCACCTACCAATTCTTAACACTTGGGCAATGCGTAAACCTACTTATTTGAGAGACAACAAATGGAATATCAGACAGAATTATTCATAAGTAAATCAAGCATCCAACAACCTACTAATAGAGAACAACATCAAATGCATCTCTAACATCATGAATTCTCAAATGCAAACCTATTTCAAAAGGAGTCGCAATATGCTTGCAATTTTCAAGGCCAAAACATTGCAATAATGTGTTAATATATCTTCTTTGACACAAAGGTATTCCCCCATCACCTTGCATAAACTGAATGCCCAAATAATGATGCAAATTCTCAAAATCTGACATCTCAAAAGAAGCATGCAAACTAGCTTTAAATTCAACAACATGCTTCAAATTAGGACAAATGAGCAGCATGCCATCAACATACACAACAATGTACATCATTTTCATGCTTAACATATATGGCGCTCTCAATAGGATTGTTCTCAAAACCATGTGTAATCAAGTAGGCATGTATCTTTTCATACAAAGCACGTGGTGGTTGCTTCGAACCATATAATGCCTTTTTCAACCTACTGATTTTGTTTTCATGGCCTTTTTGCACAAAACCACGGGGTTGAAATACATACACTTCTTCATGTAGGTCACCATTCAGAGATGCAATTGCAATGTCCAATTGATGTACATTTGAACCATGATGAGCTCCAAGTGCATAGATGCTATGAATGGTGGTCATTCTACAAGTGAGTGCAACTCGAATTGACCCGTCTTTTGGAAAGGATGAATGCTACATTTAATATTTAGAGACTTTCACAATGTGCCTCAAGTTTGGGTAGGGAGGACACCATTTTCAAATTTTTGCAAACATAGAAAACTAGCAAAATTCAAATGACCAAAGCATGCATGCCAAAGCTTTGCATCTGGCATAGCTTGAGAATCTTGAACTGCATGTGCTAAATTATTCATAGATTTTGCATATTCCATGCGCTTATTCAACCAACAACATAAAATGCTAGAAGCAATAATAACATTGACATTTGAGAGATCATCAATTGCACATCTATTATCAACAAATTTGACAACCAAACCAATCTCTGCGAATGCTGAAATTGACAACAAATTTTTCTTCATACTCGGTAGATGGTTCATAACTGCATACAATAGTTAATGCCTATTCTTCACTCTGAACAAGATTAGAAAACTTTGATTTAGGTGTAGATGCCTCTGTAATAACCATTCCAACCTCTTTCTTCTTTGTCTCTCTTGCAGCTAGTTTTGGATAACTATTTATGAAATGATCATTTCCCTTACACTATTTGCAAAACCATTTTTGCTTTTCTATTTTCTTCTCATCTTTTTCTTCCTTATTCAATTGTGCAATATTAGTAGATTTTTGCCGATTAGTAGATGAGCTCCATTTACTTTAGCCCTTCTTACTAGCTAGGAAAACTTGATCTACAACATGCATAATGGAACTATTCTGCATTGATTGACCTTCTTGTAGCAAAACAGAGACTAAATCCTCAAATGTAAAGGCATTTGGATTGCCTTTCATCATCAATCAAAGAGCAGAAGCAAAACTCTGATATGAATCTCGAATCAAATCATCTTTAAAGTCTTTGATCTTTATCAAAAAACTATCCATAGAATCTCCTTCATTCATATGCTCACTCTCCAACTATTTTTGGAGGTAAACAACATGCATGTGAGGAATTATGACATGTTTGACAGACAAAGCTAACAATGCATGTGCCTAAGTATCTCTACTATCCCAAAAAATTCTTTTGCAGTAGATGCAGCAAGAACTGATAGCATGAACAGGCATTTGAAGATCATCATCTCCAATGCCATCTGTGTCACCTTCAATAATTGTATTTTCAAGTGTAATAGGACATTTTTCAACACCCTGCACAATATTCCACAATCTTTTTGCTACCAATACATGAAGCATCATATATGCCTAGAATGGGTAATTAGTACCATCGAACTTATCCTCAATCACCAACATAAGGAATTCATCATTTCTTTTAGCCATGGCCACTAACTAAATACCCTAATGCAAGAAAATGAATATATCTCAGAAAGTTGAAAAAAATCACTCTATCGAGCTCTACTAAACCTCTAGCAGACTTTGAGAGAGCACATGTACAGATGAACCAAAATGTTATCGTTAATGCCCATGTGAAAGGAAAAATGGCCACCACAAAGTTTTGAATATGTTCTTTAATAAAACATAAAGTGTTTTGGTAAGCCACAGACTCAAAGTTTGATCACACTTGTGATACCTAAGTAATCTATGTTTCTACTCCTTGCATACTGTGTGTTTTTTGCATATTCTGAAAGCCATGTGCAGAGCACTTTGTGCGGAATCTAGAGCTTATTTTTCTACTATGAGAGTATCATCATGGAGCTCTCGAGAAGGAGAGTCCATCGTGCTGCATCTCCATCGCATCATTTCACTTATATCAAAGTTTTCTCATGCAAAACTTTTGTTGCCGTTGTGTGAGGGAAGCGAGCATCCACCCACCCACCTTAGGCTTTCTCCAAAGCTTATGACTAAGGTGGTGACCAAGGCATAGACCTTGCCATATCTTGTCATCTGAATCATGAAATTCATTGTTTGTGCTATTGGTTCCACATGAGGGAGGACATCAACGATCAAGGAAGATGGAGGTTCCTAGTACTTCCTAGGAGGTCACCAATTCTAGTTTTTTCCTTCCTAGAGCTTGCTTAATTGGTAATCTCTTACCACTAAGCTACACTCTTGTGGTGCTTGAGGAAGCAAAAAGACTAAGCTTTTGTTTTTGATCCACTTTTATAGTTGAAATTGAAGCCAAGCTTTGAATTCAAATTCAAATTCTCACCAAAACATGAGTGCTAAACTATAGGATTTATTCTCTCATCAATCATCTACCAATTAATTTGAGATTTGATAGTCATGGGCACTTTTACAAAGATTAAAAGGTAAAGTGACTTCTACAAGGGGATAGTCATATGTGACTATATGTGATACATGATAGTTATCCAAGTATGTAGGCTTGGATTCTTTTGCACCAACAATAATAATAAGGTAACATTCCATGCAGTTCCATATCCTGACATTTGGTACCACACGAGATTCTATCACATATTGTTTGTGTCATACCAAACAATCCATACCACCTTGATCATTACCACTAGATTTGGATGCTTTTTCTAACTCAGATTGGGCTGGTTGCTATGACACTCATGTGTCCACTAGTGGTTTTGTCTTCATGTTTGGTAATTCATGCATATCTTGGTTAAGCAAGAAGAGGCCTACTATGGCTACTTCTAGTTGTGAAGCTGAGTATAGAGAAGCTTTCACAACAACTATTGAGTGTGTGTGGCTCAAACACCTTATGGCTGATTTGGGTGTTGATTTGTCTTTTGCCACCACCATCTTCACTAACAGTTAGAGTGCATTGGTACTTGTGAGGAACCACATGTTCCATGCTCGTATAAAGCACATTGAGGTGCACCATCATTATGTCAGGGAGAGGTTCTCTATTGGAGAGATTAATTTTGCATATGTACCCACTTGGGAAAACACTCCAGACTTTTTCACAAAGGCTTTATCTAGGTGGAATTTTGAAGATTTCCACAAACCTTTGGGCTAATTTTCTTTTTGGATTGATCTCTTTCCATATTGCTTGAGAGTTCCTTATACATGAGTGCTAGCTCCTTGTTCACCCCATCACTACTAGGGGGGATTTGTTGATATATATTGCTATTGATGTGTGTGAACACATTTTACTCTTTAGGAGGTTTTCTTCCACTAGCTTGTAAATAGCTCTATAACCCTAATGGGTTACTTATCTTTATAGAATCATTGGGTAATTCATTCAATGTTGTGTTGTGATCCAAGCTTCTTCTTCTTCTTCTTCCTTGTGATGTTCGGGTGCTTCTGCACTAGACCTCAATCTCCAAGGTTTTCATCATGCAATGATCTTGATGAAGATGATGCATGAGAAGATATATGTGATCATTATAAAAAATAGTGAAGATAAAATCATAAACATAAAGGATGATAACAACAATAAAGTGATCATGTTGTTATACATAAAGGTTGGCATCTAAAAAGCTTTAAAGAAAACCATTGGCCTTGAAGGGTGAATCTTTTATGCCAATTATCATGTGTATACATGAATACATAGAATGATTCATGAAGTTAATAAATATGGTATTCTTTATTTGTAACACGAAATCCTTCATGTACATAGACTTTGTTGGTGCATACCAATAAAAAATTGATGCTCATGAGAGTATGAGCAAAGATAAAGAGAAGATTGATGCAGACAAAGATCAGTTAGAATGAAGAAAGTGATGAACATAAGGTGTGAGACATGACTGAACATATATTCACTTCAAGAGGATCCTAATTAGTGCATTATAGTTAGATTACTAATAAAGCAAGTGAATAAAAATTTATTCCTTATGATCCACTTACAAATTTGTGGATATATAAGTCAATTGTGATTTCAGAAAGATAAAGAGTTCATTATCATAGGTGAAGAAAAGTGTCGAGGGAAATATGTACATTAGGGGAAAAATGGACCCTGCATGGGCCTTGTAAGGATTCCTAATTTTTAGGGATTAAAGAGCTTAATACATGAGCTTAAGTAGGCATACAAAACCACTAGTTGTTTTGTGAATAAAAAAGTATTTGATGAGGCTTTCTTTTTGAGTTCTCATGCGTCAAAATTCAGAGCCATCGGATTGTCCAGATCGATGGTGAAATTTGAATTTCGTAGAGATTTAGAGAGAGAATCGAATCTTTTTTGTGTGAGTGGGCCTAAGTGCTCAGACTCTCTGCATGCTTTTCCACCATTGGATCCTCAAAGATCGTACGGTCGCGCGCGAATGGGGCTGAAAACATTTTCGAATCGGATTTTGATCAAATCTCTACAGAAATCTGGACGCTCCGATCGTGGATGATCCGACGGTCCACCGCGAATGGGGCTGAGTAGCTAGGCGCAGTCATTTAGAGCCATTTGATGAAGGTGTTGATCGAACGGAGCAAAGAAAAAGGCCCCAATCACTTGCTTCAATTGATCTCCACCATTAGATTCCACCCAAATCCAACGGCTCTCTCCAAAAGGCGCCTATCGTAATGATTGCATGGATCTCATCCATTCAATCTCAAGATAATCCAAGGGTGGGAATTCGTCCATGCATTGACTTTTGGAATTCAACCGTGGCCCTTAGATCTTCGATGAATCGAATGGCTCTAAATGAAATTCGAGGTTCTCAAAACCATCCTCTAAGAAAAACCACCAATTCTAGACGGTTTCTAGCTCTTTGACCACACAAAAACAAGGGAAGCCTATGCCTAGTCTATGTGATTAAGGGACTAGACTCTGGCCACCACCCTCTTCTCATTGGTCCATGGCTAATCACTCCTTAATCTAAAAGGCCCATGCAGGGTTCATTTTTTCCCCTAATGAGATTTAGATGTCACTCTATTTCACATTTCTCTCAGGATGATCATGTGGATCAGAAATCCTTGTATAGAGATCTAAACTAGGAGCTAGCCAAGCTATGGTTAAAGTTTCATAGTCCAATTCCTTTCATGCTGTGTGAGTGGTTCATAGGAACATTCATATGTCAACTTTTTATAGTGCAGACTAAAAAATGGTCCATCTCATCAATCAATGTTTTGCTTGGATCTTGGTGGTTGGCATAGTATAGGTAAGGAAGGTATGGCTAAAATAATTTTGTAAAATGGTTTTTACTTTGTGAGAAATCAATGTTTAAAGTCACCTATGTAAAAGTCACCATTTCTGAACATCACTTTTAGAAATACTTTTGATCTTAGTGATTAATCAGAGAATTAAACAGTTTAATCAAAGATTTATTGTTCCTTAAGGTTTGACAAGGATCATATGAAGGTTCTTTTATATTTTGGAGTGCCATAATCCATGACATTTATAGGTAATGACCTTGGGACTTTAGGTAGACTATTGAAGAAGAACAAAAGTTCAATATTTGAAGAAGGAAGTATGTTTTAGTCTTGGACTTGAAAAGTTTTGAAGTATCTGGTTAAGTTCTTGTCTATACTTGTCATAGGACTATTCTTAAGACAAGGTATACTTGACATTGGAGATTTGGAGCTCTCCATTATTAGAGCTAGAGAAGAAGATCAAGGCAAAAGACTGAAGAAGAAAGTTCAGATTATTGTAGGTTTTCAAATTGAAGATAAAGAAGGGATTGGAAGTTAAAGTTTTGCAAAAGAACTTCAGACTGACATAAAGGACATCCAAAAGGATGGGGAGAAGCAAAGAATCAACTCGAACGGTATAGTTCTAACTATTGAAGACTTATTCTTTAACACAGACAACAAAAGGATGGGAGAAATCATCCAAATAGAGAAGCTTGATAGAGAAAACTATCCTGAATGATCTATGACAATGGAAGCTCATTTTATGGGCAACAATTTGATGGGATACATCACATGAGAAGAAGAAAAGCGAAAGTTTAAAGATTCTAGTCTTCCAACTAGGGAAGAACTTGGAGATTTAAAGGTTTGGATGAACAAGGATGCTCAAGCAAGGAGCATTATCTATGGCAATAAATGATTCTCTTTTGCCACACATCAGAGTGCTTGAAGTCATATATATTCCAACAAAAAAATAGGTAGGAGATATGTTAATCAAGAGTCTAGATGGACCCAAGTTATAGAGATTCAAAGAGATGGCAGGAATAAAGAAGAAGAGCATAATTACAATTAGTAATTGAGGGGGAGTTGTTGGTGTAGAACAATCACAAATTGATGCTTATGAGAGCATGAACAAAGATAATGAGAAGATTGATACAGACAAAGATTAGTTAGAATGAAGAAAGCAATGAACAGAAGGTCTGAGACATGACTGAACATATATTCACTTCAAGAGGATCCTAATTAGTGTATTACAGTTAGATTACTAATACAAAAAGTTAATAACAATGTATTGGTCATGATCCACTTACGAATTTGTGGATATATAAGTCAGTTGTGACTTTAGAAAGATATAGAGTTCATTATCATAGGTGAAGAAAAGTGTCGAGGGAAATCTGTAGATTTAGTTGTTACTCTATTTCACATTTCTCTCAGGATGATCAAGTGGATCAAAAATCCTTGAAACATAGATGTAACTAAATATCTAACCAAGCTACGGTTAAATTTGCATAGTCCAATTCCTTTCATGCTGTGTGAATGGCTCATAGGAACATTCATATGTCAACTTTCTAAAGTGCAGACTCAAAAATGGTGCATCTCGTTGATCAATGTTTTGCTTAGATCTCAGTGGTTGGTGTACATTTTTTTGTATTTAAGCATTCAAAATCTAATTTGAGAGGTAAGGAAGCTATGGCTAAAATCATTTTGTAAAATGGGCTTTAGTTTGTGAGAAATCAGTGTTTAAATTCACCTATGTCAAAGTCAGCATTTTTGAACATCAGTTTTAGACATACTTTTGATCTTAGTGATTAATCAAAGAATTAATCATTTTAATCAAAGTTATATTTTTCCTCAAGGTTGCACAAGGATCATATGAAGGTTCTTGTATAGTCTGGAGTGTCATAATCCATGACATTTGCAAGTAATGAACTTGAAACTTCATCCAAGCTATTGAAGAAGAACAAAAGCTCAAAATTTGAAGAAGGAAGTATGTTTCAGTGTCAAAGCTGAAAAGTTTTGAAGTATTTGGTTAAATTCTTGTCTATACTTGTCATAGAACTAATCTTAAGCCAAGGTAGAGTTGACATTGGAGATTTGGAGGTCTCCATGAGACTTCTTCTTGGATATTACCCTTGAAGAAGGTAGTCTTCAAATCTAATTAATAAAGCCACGAACAAAAGTATGAATTAAGTGGAAACATAATATGATAGTAGTGAATCAAAATGTAGGATCAAATGTTTCCTTATAAGCGATGCCATGTTTTTGTTTGTGTTCCTTAGTCATCAAGTGAGCTTTGCACTTGGTTGAACCCCCAATAGATTCATACTTGGCCTTGTATACTCACTAAACTCCAATGACTTATACATTAGTTGGCATAGGTGTAAGAGTCCATGTCTTAATGTCCTAATTGGACTTCTGATTCCATAGTTTCTTCCAATCCTTTGTGCCTTGTGTTTCTTTAAAAGTGGAGGAGTCGCGCATGTATTGAAGATAACGTTGTCACAAAGGGACACTGCCGAGCGGATCAACTCCAGGTGCTTCTTGCAAATTCAAGCGAGATGTGCTTACTCTTCATTGGTACACTGATCTCAATGAGAAACACGTTATTAACAATAAGTCTTTACTCACAAACAAATGTATCCATTCTTTCTTGCAATGCAGGGTGGTTGCGAACTATGGATTCACATGACGCAATCAATTCATCATCAATTGTTTTCAATCCAAGTCAAGCTTCAAGTTGGCAAACAAACAAAAAAGCTATGTAGAAACTCGTGTCAAAAGGATGCGAAACCATAATCGGTTTTCTTTTTTTCTTTTTTTTTTTTGTTAAGGAAGGCTTACAATCTATTCAAAGCATAGCAAAAATACATCCTTTCTCCAATAATATCAAGTGAATTTTTGATAGCTCTTGAAACTAATCAAGCACATTCGCATGTGAATCTTTACAAAGAAAAAAGTTAATGCTCAAAGCATTCACGACAATAAACATGTTTTAGTCTTCCTTTCTTTCAAATGATAAAGTTTTTTTTTTTAATTAAAAGGAAGTTCGGCATTGGCCTACTCTCGGCCCTTGAAGGGTATGATATGTGGGCAAGGCCCCTCATTCTTGAGGAAAATAGAAAAATACAAGAAGAAACAAGACAAGGCCCCTCTCTGTAAAGAGGGTAACCATCGACAATGATTATCATATCGTTGAACACTATGGGGTTGTCTGACCCCTCAAGGGAGGCCATTATCCGCTAGTGGCTATGGGATAATAACCTAAACCTTGATTTCATTTCTATTCACGAGATCAAAATCCATGGATAGGACCTTCTGAAACGACTCAAATGCATCTCTCTCGGTCATGTCTAGGTGTGCACTTCACACCCTAGGGTTTTTGGTGGAACAACTATCAGAATAAACAACTTTTGGTATGGTAGACTAGTCAACTCCCACGAGGATAAAAAACATTGCTGGATTGCTACCTCCTTGGAGGGCCCCTTCGAGTTCATTGTGGTCTCCATGTATTCGCCAAACGCAGATTCTGAGAGGATTGACACTTGGACTTTGTTGGATTTGCTTTACTACAATGTGACACTATGCAGATACTTCAACATGGTGGAAGATCCCTCAGATCGATGGGACAATAGGGGGTGCACCATTGATGGTCAAGAGAAAGATATTTAGGAGAAAATCAAACTCCACCTGGATCTCGCGGAGATCAAACAAACAATAGGTTTCTCTTGGTTGAACCTCCAATTTGGGGATGACTTGAGGAAAGCAAGACTCCATAGAAGCTATATTGCACATAATATTATCTGCCAATGGGCCCATCCCACCGTCACTCAATACATTGACCTCGCCATATTGGATCACTACCCTTTTAATCTCACCTTCAAACTGTTTGCCAAACTCAAAAAAGCACCTTGGTTTCATGCTTGCTTGATGTCTTTTACTCTTCCCTCTATCCACCAAGAAATTACCTTGGTTTGGAACTTGGCTTTCGCCAATGGCGCGTCTCTTGCCAAAAGTTGGAAGACTACAATTGAGAAGATTCATCAAATCTTGGTGAGAACTCACAAAATGATTTGAAATGTGCAGAGGCAGAGAGAGAAGCTCTATTAGAGGCTCTGGCATCTAGAGGAGGAAGTGAATAAAGGGAACTACCAATACCAGATGGGACTACAAAAAAGTAGAGGCATGCTGAGATATGAGGAAGAAATTCAAAGGAAAAACCTGCAAGTATACTTTAAAGATTGGTGGGTGGGGAAGTCCAACAAATTTGCAAGTATACTTTAAAGATTGGTAGGTGGCATCCTCAAGAGGAAGCAAACAAGAGACTCTATTCCCTTCTTGGTTGGAAGTAATGGAGTCGAATGCAAAATGGAAGAAGAAAATAGTGCTATTATTTTCGACCACTTTACTCAACTCTAGGGGGTCTCGATGCTCCTGTCTCCACAGAGGCGGGATTGTATGGCGACCATCTCAAGAGACTCTCCCTTGTGGATACCACATAATATCAAGTCTCTACTTGATGCACCCATATCAGACAACGAGATTCTTAAATCTATAGACATGCTCCCCAATGGGAAAAGCCTGGGTCTAGATGGCCTCACAAATGAGTTTTTCAAATCCTTCAAATAGGTGGTGGCCACTCCGCTACCTTGGGTTTGGCAAGAAGCATTGGTGTTTGGGGCACTCCTCGAATGCCTAAATAAACTTCTTCCAATACCTAGCCAAGTGTGAAGGCTTGACATTTGCACCAATAGCTCCCCCTCAAGCCAAACATCTTGGCTTGGTCTTCTTCCTCAATCCTCTTGAATGTCCTGCAATCCAATCATAGCTTAAAACCTGCAAAGTTTAGTACCATCAAGTGCTTTGGTCAATAAGTCTGCACATTGCATATTAGTTAGCTTCTCTCTCACATAATGATAGTGGACCTCTATATGCTTGGTCCTAGCATGATAAATATGATTTGCTTCAAGATGTAAAGAACTTGTATTGTCTCCAAAAATCATTGGAGAGTTAGCATGTAATCCCAAGTTTGCATATAGCAATCTAAACCATATTGCTTCTTGAGTGGTATTGGCTAGTCCTCTATATTCAGCCTCTATTGAAAATAAAGCAACAGTGGGTTGCTTCTTGGAAGACCATGAAATGGGCTTATCACCTACAAAAGAGAGATAACCTGAGGTACTCCTCCTATCATCCTTGCAACCTGCTCAATCTGCATCTGAGTATATTTTGATGTACAAATCTGAAGTATAAGGAAAGTATAAACCTTGATTTTGAGTGCCCTTAAGGTACTTCAAAATCCTCTTGGCAACTTCCAAGTGAGGTGCTCTAGGTTTGTGCATGAGTTGACTTAGGACACTTACTCCATAAGCAATATCAATCCTTGTCAATGTAGCATAGTTTAGGCTTCCAACTATGCTTTGGTATCCTGCAACATTCTCAAACACATCACCTTCATGAGCACTTAATTTTTGGTTTACCTCCATAGGAGTGCTTGCTATCTTGGCATTCTCCAAGCGAAGTTTCTTCAACATATCCTGCACATACTTTCTCCGAGTGATATAAATTCTAGAATTTGTATAGAGTAATTCAAGTCCAAGAAAATACTTTAGTGACCCTAGATTAGTGATTTTGAACTCCTGCATCATTTGATTCTTGATTTGCTTGATGCCATTGACATCATTTCCTATAAGTATGATATCATCAACATACACACATAGGTATATCACCTCTAAATTACTTATCTTAACAAACAGAGAAGTATGTGCTTTGCTCATGATGAATCCTTGATCTTGAAGGTATGTAGTCAACCTATGGTTCCAAGCCCTAGGTGCCTGCTTCAATCCATAAAGAGCTTTGTTCAGTTTACGCACATAATCTACCTTGTTTGGGTCCTCATAGCCAGGAGGTTGAGCCATGTAAACCTTCTCTGAAATCCAACCATTAAGAAACACATTTTTTACATCCAATTGGTACATATTCCAATTCCTAGATGCAGCCACACTTACCAGTACCCTGCTTATTGACCCATCCGAATTTCTCTTGTTTCTTTAAGATCCATCTAGAACCAATTACTTTCATAGACTCCTTCTTTGGCACTAGCTCCCAAGTATCATTCTCATTGAGTGCTTCTGTAGCTCAGTGATGAGTAGCACCTCGTTTAATGTCAATCTGAGAAGACATGAGTATGGTATGAAGACCTCGAACAAGTGATGGCACAAGTATGTGAGTGCGAAGCACACAAACATGCACACACATACACACACACATGCACACACACGACAAGACAAAGAGAGAGAAACAATGGAGTTCTTTAGATTACTCAAAAAGTCTCATACAAGTTCAAATCTACAACAATCTAACCTCAAAAATGAGCTCTCTAGCTCTATTTATAGTTTTTTACTAGCTTTGGTCCTGTCCAGACCTAGTGTCTGGCCTAGTTAAAAATTAGGTTCCTAAGCTAATTTGGAGGCTCAAACGAGCTCAAAAAATTATGAAAATTGGTGCATAAATACTACTAATACTCATCAAGCTTGATGACTGCTCGACTTGTACAAAATGGAGTAGGAATAATAAAAAATGATATTTACAATGATGTGAAGTGATTAACACCACTATTTGGGAAGTATTAGTTCCTGAAAAATGATAGGCCTATTTTTCGGATCTCTGTTGACTGCTTTGCCTGCTTGGCCTTTCTTGTTGTCTTTCTTGTCTTGTAAGTCCTTGACTGCCCTGACCACTGCCAACACTCCCCCCTCTCTCGCATCTATCGTCTCTGATAGACCCTTGTTTGGCTGAGCGTTTGACATAGTACTCCACCACATCTGAAGGGAGGTGATGTTCTTCCAGTCGCAACCCCCGTGCTAAGTCTGTTAATAAAGCGTCCCAATCTAGTGGCCCTGGAATGTCTGGATGTGGCAACCGCAATTGCTTCGAGTGTAAGGTCCGATCCACAGCGAACAATTGTAGGAGATGTGAGGGTCCTAGAACCCTGTGACGAACATCTCCTCGAAAGTTTGTTTGTAGCATGCTCGGAGGTACTTTATTCTTACGTGTCAGACATATATTACATCATTAATTGAGGGGGTTGTGCTCATGTCATACACCAAGTCTAGCTTGCCTGCAGTGAATCTGAATCCTTAGAAATGTGGGTCTTTAATGTTTTTGAATGTTCTGAATGTGACCAGCATTGATTCAAATATCTTCATACACATTTGAGCCATCACATCAGGGGTGTTCCGTAGTCTCAGATTCTAGTGACGGATGGTGGAAATCATGTATGCAACCAAGGCCTGTCCTTGTGGAGGTGCTAGATACACATAATTCAACCAATTTGCACAACCTTTGACGTTCTTGATAGTGATGGCAAACTCTGACCAGGTGCATCTTCCAAGGACAGGAACGTAACATGGATTATACTTGATAAATAGTGGCATGTTATTCCATGTATGAACCATTTCTGGATAGGTCTCAAGAAGATGGATCCTCCAAGTGGGTTGGAAGGTTGACCCTTGTTTGGCACGTTCAACTAGATCATCGGGACCAAATTGAGTGGCAAAAGTCAAGGCTTTGCCACACATACGACTCATCCACTTCGATGGGCACCAATTCGTCTGTTTCTGGCTCGATAATTGGGGAGGGTTGTCTTTCATACTCAAGTAGCTTCCTTTGCAATTCTTCAACTTGCTCTTTTAGTGCCCTTACCTCCTCTGAGGTCGATGCCGGCTCCATGACCTTGGGTTGTTCTTCTTGCTCCCTTAGCTGGCTACGCAGTGCATCTCATTCTTTTTCCATATCATCATGTGCTTCCAGCAGATTAGCATAGCTTTCCAGGATTGTTTTCATTGTCAATGAAGGGACTGCTTTGAATCTTTTTGGGTTGATCTCCTGGAGGGAGATTTCCATTACTACCTCTAGATTTTCTTCGTTCTACTTTTGCAATCGCTTGTTTTCTTCGAGGGCAGTAACCATGTGTTTTCTGAGTAAGGTGAGGTTGCAATGGACTTTGACATTCTCTGACTGATACAATTCAAGTAGAGCTGTTAGTTTTTTAACCTCAGAGGATTCGGATGGCTGGGGGGCGTCAAATGGGGTCTGGTGTGCATGCTCAAGCGTAGTGTAACGTTGATTTAGGTCAATGTTTTCTTCTTCTAAGGCTGCAAGCCGCCTCTGTAATTGTTGATGATCTATATTTATATGACGATGATGGTCTTCTAGGATCTGATATTCATTTTGCAGTTGATATACACATTGATGTAATGTAGAGAACATATTATTTACATGTAATGATGCTGGGAAGGTGGAAGATGAAGGGGGAATGGGGAAGGGGAAGGGATATGTGAATGAAGTGAAGACAAGAGGTGATGTGGGGGGAGGGGGTATAGGATACTTTGGGAGTGTGGGGGGAGGGAGTGGTGGTGATGTTTCCACACTTTCGAAAGAATGGGTGACCGTGTAAATGGGAATAGTGGGTGTGGTGGAACTGGTGTCGGTGAACAGTGCTCTAAATGTGGGCATGGTAACCCCTCCAAGTTGGGTGCCTAAAGAGAGAGGAATTCCCATAAGATATGTGGTGATTGTGGAAGTTGGGGTGGTCGTGTCATGGGGCAAAGTGAATTGTGCCGTGAGAGGTGAGGAGTGTGGTGATGGCAGTGCCTCATGATGTTCTTCTATCTGTGTGGTATCTCCTCTTTCATTTCTTCCCTTCATTCTTGGTGGTCACTTGTGTGGTTAATCTCACCTCGTTCATAATTTCTTTGCATCTTTGAGGGTGTGCCTCTACCTCATAAAAATATTCCTCATCTGATGCAAAAGGGGGGTCCATAATGATTGACTCTAAATCGGAGTCACTTACATCCTCAAATGCATCAGTGTGAGGTTCACATTCTTCAATAACCGAATCACACATGATTGGCTCTATTGTCAAGACTGAAATGTCATAGCCATCCTCGTCGGAGTGGGGTGTCCATTGTTCTTCATTGATGGCTACATCCATTGTTGCTAAGATTTCTGCCCAACCATGAGGTTCATATTCTTCGTCTGGAAAAACTACAGGTGCATAGGCTGGGTCTTGAGTTGATCTATGAGTTTCCTTTGCACCTACCTCTCTGGCTTTTTCTCTCTTCTCTTCTTCTACTGCTACTTTACACATCCATAAGTGGGTCATATGGCAACTTAATTTTCCTGCATTCACTTTCAAACCAAGAATCATTCTCATCAAATACAACACCTCTACTGACCATAAATCGCTTGTTGGATGGATTATAAAACCTGTATCCTTTCTGATTTAGATCATACCCTATGAAGATGCACTTCTCTGCCTTAGGGTCTATTTTACCTCTGATTTGAGATGGGATATGCACATAAGCAACACATCCAAAGATTGTGTAATGATCAAGTGAAGGTCTTCTACAATGCCATGCTTCATATGGGGTCATCCCATCAAGTGATTTTGATGGCAATGTATTAACAACATAAGTTGCAGTAGATACACTCTCTGCCCACAAATAATCAGGTAATGTTTTCTCATTTAGCATTGACCTAGCTGTTTCAACAATTTACGTCTTTCTCCTCTCTGCCACCCCATTTTGCTCGGGGGTATAACTTGTTGTAATTTCCCTTTTGATTCCTCTGTCCTGCAAGAATGCGTCAAACTCATTTGAGAAGTACTCACCTCCTCCATCTGATCTTAGTCTCTTTAGGCTTCTTCCTGTTTAGTTTTCCACAAGTGCAAGATACTTCTTAAAGCAATTGAATACTTCATCTTTGTGCTTCATAAATTATAAGATAGTCCATCTACTGAAATCATCAATGAAAAATACATAATACCTTGATCCAAAAATTGAGGGATCCTTATTTGGTCCCCATATATCTGTATGGACAAGCTCCAAGTAGTCCTCATGCATGTAGCCTTTCTTGGAGAAGGGTAACCTGTGAAATTTTCCAAACTGACAAGCACCACATTTATAGATCATGTGTTGCTTGGATACATTAGGTATCCCAAGCACACATTGGTCTCTACATATTTGCTTTAAGGTCCTCTCACCAATGTGCCCTAATCTCTTATGCCAAATTTCAAGCTCTTACAATGTTTGATCTTTGTAGCTATAAAGTACATTATTCTTTGTATCTTCAAGTTCCAATGTAAATAACCTACATGTCTTTTCTCCCTTGGCAATTCTCTTGAATCCATGTTGGGGATCCTCCACAAATGCTCCATATTTGTTGAACCTAACGTGCAAACCCTTTTCCACAATCTGCCCAACACTCATCAAGTTATTGGTGATTGTAGGTACATATAGAACCCTGCTCAACAGATTTCTAGTTCCATGAGAGGTTTAACATTTCCTACCTTGACAATGAATGCTTGGTGTCATCACCTGTTTTTACTTGGTGCTTTCCCTTAGGTTCCTCAAGGTCAGAGAGAAGAGCTATATATATATATATATATATATATATATATATATATATATATATATATATATATATATATATATATATATATATATATATATATATATATGTGTGTGTGTGTGTATATATATATATATATATATATATATATATATATATATATATATATATATATATATATATATATATATATATATATGCCTGCCACATGGTTTGAACATCCTGAGTCAATGTAGAAGAGATGGTCATCAATCATACCTTGCTTTGAAGTCATATTCATAATCAGAAGGGAATCCTCTTGTTCCTCTATGTAATTGTTGTAGTCTTTCCTCGATTTGTAGCCTCCTTGGTAGTTGTAATTGTAATTTTTGTTGTAGTTTTTATTGTAGCTTTGATGATGGTTGAATCTTCCTCTCGATTGTGTGTAGCCACCTTTTTGGAAACCTCTACCTCTCTGATTCTTTTCCTCTAACACTCATCTGTGGTGTGATTTGATAAGCCACAAATATTACATGGGGAAGAGTTGAAAGGTATCTCCCTACCTTGCTTACCTCCTTTGCCCCTACCTCTTGAGTTTCTACCTCTCCCTGCATAGTTAGCTTGAGAAGTAGTACCTTCATCCTCAAACTTTTTGTTTTTTCCTTTCTTTTTAGACTTGCCTTTATCTGTGTATAGACCAGAAGAGTTATTACCTCTTGATGAATCTCCATTTTTGTTGAGCTTGGCTTCATGGGTAAAGAGTTGCCCCATGAGTGTGGTAAGATCTAGAATCTGCATGTCCATGTACAAGTCCATAGCAATTGTGAAGCTTCCCCATTTGTCATCTACCTTAATACCATTGATTACTTGTCTCACAATTAGCTCCTCATCAATCTCCTCTCCTATGCTTGCCAATCAGTCAGCCACATCCTTGAATTTCATCACATACTCTGAGATGCTTTGCTTGGGTTGCTTTCTTTAAGTGGTAAACTCAATCCACAATTGGTTCTTCCTAGCCCTTGTGTTGGAAGAAAAATACGAAGACAATGTATAGCAAGCCTCTTGGGATGTCTTAAAGTTCCTAATGTGTGGAAGAAGAAATTCAGAGATAGGGTTAAGTAAGTATGACCTTGTTAATGCAAATTTGGCACACCATGAATTGATCTTTCATGCTCCTCTCTTGTAGGTTGTCCTTTGCTCTTGAAAATGGGCATTTGCTCATCTCCTGAGATATATCCATAGAGACTCCTTCCTTGCAAGTATGTATTCAACCTCAAGGACCATGGTTGGTAGTTGTTCCTGTCCAATTTATCAATGAAAGAAGGAAAACCATCTCCCATTATACCTTAGCTTGCTTTGATACCACTGTTGGAAAGATGGATGGACACTCCAAGAAATGAGTTGGTACTGCTAATCCCTACTATGTACCTGCCCTCTTTCACTTCAGAGTTGAGTTGTAGGCCGTTTTATCTCTCCAATGACATTAAATACGTGTGTATGTACTTTTGACATGATGCATGTAATGATTAATCCAAAATAGATAACTTCACAAGTCCCAAGTTATCAAAAACTTTCTATTTTGGTTCACACACCTACTGCTTGTTAAGCTCAGTGCTCCTAGCACAGCAGCAGTTAGAAAAATTCCTTCTAGGGATATCTAATTAGCTTAAAGAGCTAATGATATATTGTATTAGATGGCAATGTTGTACATGATCATTGGCATGAGGAATAATGGTCAATGATAGTGAGAAGTGTAGGCTATAGTATGAGCCACACACTCTCTACAATATGATCAATTAAGGCACTAGAATGGAGTGATCTATTTGCAAGATTTTTCAATCATCTTTTATAGATGCCTTGCCTCCAAGTTTGAATTGAAATTCAAAATTGGCTTTTACATAAAAGTTCTCCTTTAAGTTAGGAGAGATTCCTCCAAATTAATTCGTAGCTTTATCTCTTCCAAACTCCATGAGTTTGTAGGCTTAACAAGATTCTTCCAATTTAAATGACTTTTACAAAGAGTTAATGATAGCAATCTATAAGCAATGGTTCATGTGGATTTGCAAGAAGTACACATAACTTCTTCCAATACCTAGCCAAGTGTGAAGGCTTGGCATTTGCACCAACAAGGAAGGTCTCCAGTTTGTTGAAGAGTTTGAGCAAAATGTGGTATTCCTTAAAATCAACTTCGGCAAAGCCTAAAATAGGCTAGAATGGGACTTTGTTCTCCAATCTCTTAAAGACCTCGGTTGTAGTCAAACGTTCACTAAGATGATCGCCACATTTATGGGGAATGCGTCAATGCGAATTAATATCAATGGTCAATTATCAAAGGTCATCATCTTAAAATGCTCTATTAGGCAAGGGTTCCCACTAGCCCCTCTACTCTTCATGATTGCCACTATGGGGCTCAACCGTCTTGTGCATTTTCACATGGATATGGGACATATTAAAGGTCTCTCCCTGACTCTCAACTAGAGCCAGATGATCATGAGAATATTTGCAGATGGCATGAATGCATTCGTGCACAATGATGTAACCAGCATTGAAACCTTTTGGGGGTGCCTTAACACTTTTTGTGAGGGTTCCGGTTCCAAAATAAACCACTCAAAAACCACTTTTAGGATCCTCATCAGGCAGCCTCCTCAACTCTTGGTTGACCACGATTGCCAAATTATTCTCAGGGGTCAAGTTGTCCGCCTTCTCGTTGTTCCAATGGGCTTCAATGTTTCAATGGAGCAGCGATGGAATTGGGTCCTTTCCAAACTAGATAACAAGCTTGCGTATTGGAAGGGCATGCAAATCAACCTTGTGGGATGTGCCATGGTAATCAATAGCTTCCTATTCTCCTTGAACATTTACTTTCTCTCTTGCTGGAGACCAACAAATCAAGGGCTTAGCAAATAGGAAAGGATCTACATTAATTTTCTTTGGATTGAGGACCACAATAGAAGGGGGGTTCCCAAAATTCAATGGTCTACCTACATCAACTAGAAGGATTGTGGGGGTCTGGGCATTATAGATATTGAAGGGATGCTGGACAAGTGGGTGGCTAAATTGGTCATTAGGGCCAAGCTCATTTTATTCTCCCGGATTCCAGTTTCTCCCAAAGGCTCGAATCTTGTGCACTCTCTATGGAAGAGTTGGAATAAGTTCAAGCAATTCATCAGAATAAAAGAAGATTGGAAATGGGCGGCTGACATCACACAAAGTGACTCTACCTAGTTTTTGATAATGGGCATGGCTTCCTGGAACCTCCAAAATGTGAAGAGGCTCTAGAACAAGGATTTTAGACAATGGAAACACCTTTGGAAACAAGACACTGGCTAGTGGATTAGCTTTGAGGACATGGATCCTGAAATAAGAGTGAACTATGGAGAATGGACCCTCCTTTAGAGAAGATGCCTTGCTTGGGATCGATCAAAATCCTGACTCCTTATTGGGCAAGATTCGGTGTGCCATGAGGGTCTTCCTTGGCACAACGACAATCGCCTTCCCAAAGTTCCTAGGATCAAGGTTAACACAGACTATCATGTCACTCTCAACAAGAAGTGGTGCCTCACTAGGGAAAGGCTATGTTGGGATTTGAAGTTCATGTCTATCTGGCATCCCCTCATCAAGAACAAAAAGTCAGTTCTCATGTGGAAAATCCTCCATCGGGATATCTAGACAAAGCTAAAAGCTAGCAAGATTTGTGGGGCTCTGCCATGGTGCAAGCGATGCTATCGCGGCATTGAGGACCTGGGTCACATCTTCTTCACGTGTCCTAAGTCTCTCCATCTTTAGTAGGCCCTAGTGAATATTCTGAGACTACATGAACAAATCACTTCAAAGCAAGCTCTTTTGGACGAAACGATTGACATTGTGAAATGTTCAACGACATTAGGGATTGCCATAAGAGGGGAGATCCTCTAGAAGATTTGGAGGGAGCGGTGTGCCAACAACTTTGGACACCCTCTAAGGAGGGGTCGATCGAGAAGTCTCTGTTCCTCCTTGGCACAAGAACTTCCAATTGTAAGAGGTTCCCACCGTTCAGGCATCATAAAGTATTTCTCATAGAGAACAACAAGCTTAAACCCAAGTGGGCCCCACATGAGGGGGACGAGAGGGTTATTAACCTCCTCTACAACCCTCTCTAGTTCTGCATGTTTTGCCCTTGCTTTGTGGGATATGGGGGGTCCCAAGGGCACTAGTCCCCGTCAATTATGAATTTTGCCTTCTTTGTTTTAATTACAGTCCGGGAGAGTAGTCCTAGGCTGAACTTCCCTTAAAAAAAAAGCTTTGTAGATGGACTCCACAATCTATAACCCATCTGTCTATCATCATACCCAATAAACACATACTTCTCTGCTTTGGGTTCTAGCTTATGTCTTAATTTTGAAGGAACATAAGCATATGCTAAACATCCAAATACCTTACAATGATCAAGAGTAGGTTTTTTAACCCACCATGCTTCATAAGGGGTTCTACCATTAAAAGCTTTACATGGTAACCCATTCACAAGGTATGTTGCAGTGTTGATAGCTTCTACCCATAAGTAGTTTGGACAATTCTTCTCTTTCATCATTGATCTTACAAACTCTACAAGAGTTCTATTTCTTTTTTCTACAACTCCATTTTGTTGAGGGGAGTACCTGCAAGTTACTTATCTTTTTATACCTACATTCCACAAATAATCATCAAACTCTTTAGAAAAATACTCTCCCCCCTGCATCTGATCTCAACCTCTTGAGCTTTTCGCCTGTAATCCTTTCTGCATAAGCATGATAATGCTTGAATGTCTTGAACACTTTTGATTTGTCCTTGATTACATATAGAGTAATCCATCTAGTTGCATCATCAACAAATCTAGATCTATTTATGCTATATTCCCTTGAAGGATCCCACACATCTGTATGAACCAACTCAAGCATGGTTGAGTACTTTAAACCTGTTTTATTGTATGAACGTTTGTGTGCTTTACCTAATTGACAAGCTTCACACTTGTACACCATATGTTGACCTTCAACGTTTGGAAATCCAAGCACTACATCATTCTTTGACATTTCCTTTATGGCTCTCTCATTAAAATGACCTAGCCTTTTATGCCATATGTCTAACTGAGACATCTTTTGACTTCCATAAGTAAACAATGCATGTCACACATTACCTTGGACCTTGAGAGTAAAAAGTCTTCCTTCCTTTTTACCTGCAATAATGCTTCTATATCCTTGATTTGGATCTTGCACATAAACTCCATCATTTGTGAATATGACTTCATATCCCTTCTCAACAATTTGTCCTACACTTATCAAGTTTTTAGGAATATTAGGAACATAAAGTACCTTGCTTAAGAGTTTTCTTCCACTCTTTGTCTTCACTGATCCAATGCTTTCCACTTTATGCTTGGTGTTATCTCCTGTTTGAATTGTATGTCCATTCACCTTTGCTTCCATATCAGTCATCAATGATATGTTGCCACTCAAATGATTGCTACATCCTGAGTCAATATAGAACACCCTTTGATCTTCTCCTACTGCTTTATGTGTTGCATTCAAGATGAGAGTCATGTCATCCTTCTGATCTGATGCATAATTATAATAGTTGTTGTTGTAGGACTGAGATTGAAAACTTCTTCCACCTCCTCTAGCATATGGTCCTACCACCTCTTCCTCTGAAGTTACCTCTTTGATTGAAACTCTAATTATGGCTTCCACCATTTTGATTGTTATACCAACAATCATTTGCCAAATGATTTGTTCTGCCACAAATCCAACAAGCTTTAGTATTATCTTTGTTCTTACCTCCTCTTCCTTTACATTTGAAATTCATTTTTCCTTTTGTGAAATTGGCTTGGCTTGAAGGTCCTTCATCATCAGTTGATTGCTTCCCTTTACCATTGTTTTTCTTGTCCTTGGAGTACATAGCTTGACTTGCACTCCTATCATTATCTCCCTTAATGTCGTGCTCAAAGCTTAGCATGTGTCCTAGCAATTGATTAAGATCAGGAGTAAAATGATCTAATGACAATTCTATGGACAATATGAAAGGCTTCCATTTCTCATCTCCTCTGAGACATGTAAGTATTTGTCTTACCAACTTATCCTCTTCAATGTCTTCATCTACTACTCCCAAGCTATTTGCAATATCCTTCATCCTTGCCACATAATCAGAAATTGATTGTGAGCTCTTTTTCCTGAAAGTTGTGAACTCAACCCATAATGAGGACTTCCTTGACTTGGTTGTATTTTGGAAATGCTATTCCAAAGCATTCCACACATCTGTTGCACTTTCTAATCGTCTAATATGAGGTAGAAGATAATCATTTACAACTATGTAAATGATGCTCCTAGCTTGAGCATCCTTTCTCATCCAGTTCTTCAAATCTGCAAGTTCTTCCCTAGTTGGAACACTAGGATCTTCAAACTCAGGCTTTTCTTCTTCTCCTGTGATGAATGCCATCAAATCTTTGCTCATGAGGTGTGCCTCCATCCTCATGGACCAAGCTGGATAGTTCTCCCTATCTAGCTTATCAATCTGCAAGCTCTCTCCCATCTTTGATATTCTATGTCTACAATTACTACGATTTATGGTAATATAATGTACCTTTGATATGAAGCTTTAATCCTTCTTGATCCTTTGAACTCGTGCTCTGTACTTCTTCAGGTTTTCTTCAAGAATTTTACCTTGTCCACCTTCAATTAGAAGAAACTTCAATATCTGCAACAGTCGGGACTTCCAATGCTCTTTACTTCACTTATATTGCACCTTTTGCTATGATACCATTGTTGGAGACCTTTTAATCTCCAAATGTCTGATCTATCTTGACTTAAGACCTCCTCTATGTCAAGAATAAATCAAACGTTACACAAACTTCAAATTATCTTTCACATATGTTAAGAAATACTTCTCTGTATGAAGCTTTCTTCATCGTCAAGAGTCTGCTTTAGAAATAGACTTCAATCTCTGCATATGACTTCGATTTTTATCATTCAAATGATACTCGCAAGTTCATACTAACTTTGCGCAATCACATTGATTATTAGTTCTTCAAAAGAACTACTAGATTTCTAATTTGATCACTTAGATCAAACCTATGTCAAAACTATGTTCCAGAAATGGTGACTTTTACATAGTCAACTTCTTAAGTTGATTTCTCACAGAATCTGACTCATTTTGCTAAATGCTTTTGAACAAAGATTCCTTATCTTCTAATTTAAGTTTTGAATGGCCAAACATAAAAAACTTTAAATTGAGCACTGAGATCCAAGCAAATCTTTGAACAGGAAAATGCACGATTCTGAGAACCTCACTTGCAGACTTCTACATATGAATGTTCCTACTTGTCATACACACAAGGTGAGGAGAATTAGATCATCAAACATTGGTCATAGCTTGATTAGCCTATGAATTAGATGTATACAAAATATTTCTTGATCCACATGATCAGGCCGAGAGAATTCTAGGAAAGACTAGTTGCTAATCTCACGATAAAACTCTCTTCACATCTATCTCTTGAACAAATTTGAAATCTATTGATTAAGTTCTCATCTATCCTTTTTCTCTCTTACTCATCACGACTATACATGAGCTTATATATACATATGGATATAAACGCGTCACTACATCAAGTATTTTTAAGTGTTTTTTCCAAAGCTATTATACATAAATGTACATATCATTTATTTCTGACTCTTCAATTAACTTCATGCATTGAACTTGATTCTTTTCTTCACTTCTTCATTCCTGAGCTTCATGTAATCATCCATTGATGATTGTTTTCTCCAACAGCACCTCTGTTGGGGATGTAAGGGTCATGTGACCTTACCCCCATATTCATATATATACATCATATATAGAGCATTGCCTCAAGAGAGATCATTATGTGGGTTTCGAGGCTCCCACGCATATCCGCGCGTCTCTCCTCTCTTCTCTCTCCCTCCATCTCCTCCTTCCTCCTCTTGTTCTGCACACCGAAGCCCTTCATTGATATCAGAGCATGCTGAAGGCTGGTGTGCAAAAAGGTTCAATGGAAGCTTAGGTCAGAAGGGGTAGAAGTGCAGGTCGGCATCTCTTGACAGCTGTTCAGTATTTCGGTCATAACTCGAGCTATAAAACTCGGATTGATGCGTTTTAAAGTTCTATGCGTATCTAACACAAAGAGCTACAACTTCACAGAAGGGTGCAGAACCTGGTTCGGACTTCTGAAGTGCCGAAAATTCGAGAAACGCAGAGAATTGTACAAGGCGAATCTACATTGAGTAGGACAGCAGTTCGGTTTTTTTCTCATAACTTGAGTTCTACAGCTCGGAATTCAATGATTCAACCTGCTGTTTGTAGCTTGGAAAGATAGCTACAACTTTGTAGAAGAACTCAGATCCAGATTCTGAGTTTTAGGTTGCCGAAATTACAGAATACAGAGCAGTACTGTTGCAGGTGATAGTGAAATTGAGAGCAGGTGCTTGTCTTAAACATATCTTGAGCTACACACCTCCGATTGAGGTGTTCTTTATGTCGTTACGTAGCCAAGAAGCAGATCTTGAAGTTTGCTGAAGACCAAAAGTTCATATTCAGAGGTTATCACCTCTGAAACAGAAAAACACAGAGCAGTACATTTTTGCCCAAACAACCCTAATTGCACTTGGAGGTTGAATTTGCTTTGGAATTTCTTCGAGACAGAATTTATGGTGTGCAAGCTCTTATTTTCAGAGCTTCAAGACATTGTACATGTATGATCATTGTGTTAGCTCCTCCATATGAGAGTAGAGCATGATCTTGTTACATGTTTGGCATGTAAGATGACATTGTGGTATACTCTTTTTGAGGTTTATGTCATCATGAGTTTGATCATGGATGTATAGTGGCATTGTGGTCTATACCTTGCTTATGCCACTTGGTTATGGATTTACTTGCCCATTGCACATACTTTTATGAGAGTTGATTTTGGATCTTGTTTGGTACTTGTATCTTTTGTTTTCTTTGCAGGTACATGATCCAGATTGGAGCCTCAGTTACACGTTTGTTTGTCACCGTTATTAGCATTTGTTCATTGATTGATATGTATTTGCTAGTGTGATTCTTGGCATATGTGGATCGTGATTCCCACATGGTTATTTTGGTTCTAGAGTCCATTTTACAAAGGAGATGCTGCCGAAATTTCACCGGCTTTTATGCTAGAAAGGAGCTCTTGTGGATCTTGAAGCTTTTGCGATAGCTTTGGATCATTGACTATCTCCATTCACTTGGACTTGGTCACAGGTTATTTGTGATAGATTGGACCATCTTGCAGGATTCATTCTTGAGTGGGTGCATCACCATTGTATTGGCGTGTATTGCCATTAGTTTTTTGGCACATGTAGTTGCCATTATCTTTGATTATATCAGTGACAGGTGGTGACAGATTACTTATTGTTCTTTCATTATTGGTTATCTTGCTTGATTGCTCAGTTTACAGGGGATACTCTGTCGAATTTTTCCCAGAATTCTTCCACATCTATTTGGTCACTTTGGAGACTTGGTGAGTAGGCTTATGCTCATGGTTTTATATGCATGGTAGATGCATGGTTATGTGATAGGTGGTTCACATGGTTCCTTCTCCATGGAGATATTTGTGATGTGAGTTATGCATATGGATATGCAGGTGTGATTCTATTGAGGATAGAGTATTGTTTCTAGTCTCTTGTTACATTGCTAGTCTTGGATTACCAGCATGGTGTCTTCTCGATTTGATGGCACTAACTTTCCGAGATGGAAAGCTCAGATGTGGCATACATTGGTTCGTGCAGGGTTACACATGTATGTGCATAGAGATGCACAGAGGCCTCGTGACATGCCCCATCATGTATGGATGGATATGGATGCATTGGCTAGCTCCACTATCCGATTACAGCTTGTGGATTCTATATATGAGTCTGTTATGTATGAGGAGACGAGTAGTGCATTATGGCAAGGACTACATGATATGTATGCGAGTCCATTGACTCATGTGAGACATAGATCACATCGACGACTTCGATGTTGGCACTGTGGTCATGAGGGCCATACTCGACGACGTTGCTTCAGGCGGATGCGACGAGGACGTCAGAGATATGCACGTGATGCAGGTCAGGTAGTGGTTTCAGGAGATTCTATGGCAGTTGATTATGCCAGTGATGGTGATATTACTTTCTCCTATGGTTCATCTCATGATTCCTCTTGCTCATTAGATAGCACACATATGGCTTGGTTGCTTGATGCATTAGCCAGTTTTCATGTTACTCCACATCGTGAGTGGTTTTGTCGATTCTCAGGTGAGAGTCGTGGATGTGTGCACATGCCTGATGGTACGGCATATGACATTGAGGGTGCAGGAGACATATGTCTTATGCTACCTAGTGGAGCATCACTTATGCTCAGACATGTACGCTATGTGCCTTCATTCCCTATGAGCTTGATTTCAGTTAGCCAATTACAGGAGAGCAGATGTTATGCATTCCTTGGTGAGCATCATTTTCAGTTGCAGTTGGGACAGCTTATGCTTGTTAGAGGTGCCAGGGTTGGGCACATGTATCCACTGCAGGTACTTCATGTGAGAGACAGTCTCGTCTCAGTGGGAGTTCAGCCTTATGTGCGATGTGAGACTCGTCATGTCTCATTTTGTCTACCTACAGATAGGTCTATTGACATTCATGATGCACATGTATGGCAGGATTCAGATGCTCAGATGGATGCACATGTAAAGCATGTTTTGGATGCTCATGATGCTTATATAGAGCATGGTTTGGTTGATGATATGGATGCTCATATGGAGCATACTTCAGATGATCAGTTGGATGCTTTAGAGCATGATGTGGATGCTCATGTAGAGCATTGTGATGATACTCAGTTAGAGTGTGATCATCAGTTTGATCTTGGTGTTGATGTTGTGCATTTAGCTCATATGGAGCATGATGATACACTTGGTGTGGTAGAGCACGATAGCTCTCATGATACACAGTGTATGGTAGATCATATTAGCTCTCATGATGCACAGCTAGATACATCCTTGGTTGTGAGCATGGCTGATTTAGATGCTGAGGAGTCAGCAGTTATGCAGTCATTCTTGGATTCGCTCATGCCAGATGTTGACATAGATATATCAGGACATGTTGGTCTTGATGATAGTGCTTTGGATGCCTTGGATATTATAGGCATGGCCGACATACTTAGGTTAGCCAGGATAGCACATGTTTCGTCAGCATTCGGGAGTCTGATATACGAGTTGTTATGCTCGAGACCAGACATTGCAGTTGCTATTGGAGCATTTGCACTTGGAGTTGTCAATCGTTCGATGATTGACATAGGCATAGAGCGAGTGGGAGCTTTGCAGGAACTTCATCAGTTCTTGCGTCAGTCATATATGAGCTCGGCTCCTGTTGATATGAGTCTAGAGCAGTTTGAGGTGCATGGATACACCTTGTTCGAGGCGGTTGGTGTAGGCTGATCTAGTATGGGTAGAGATCCGGACTCTTCCTGTACATTAGTGTATAGTCCTACATCATTCTTTGTATGTGTTACCACTTATGGTCACATTGACCCTTAAGTGGGAGATTGTTGGGGATGTAAGGGTCATGTGACCTTACCCCCATATTCATATATATACATCATATATAGAGCATTGCCTCAAGAGAGATCATTATGTGGGTTTCGAGGCTCCCACGCATATCTGCGCGTCTCTCCTCTCTTCTCTCTCCCTCCATCTCCTCCTTCCTCCTCTTGTTCTGCACACCGAAGCCCTTCAACCTCGGGGTGAGATTTGTTGATTGTCATTAGTTAGTGTAAATAGATGTTTTTTGAGTTCGTATGTGGCATAACTTCTCTTCTTAATTTTTTCTTTGTCATTTCTTCTTTTTGTTTATAGTTCCTCTACTCTCTTTCAAGTTGGGTATCCTACAAGGCCTTTAACAAAAGTATTGGAAATGTTGTAAGTATCATCCATCAAAGGCACAATTCTCTTGAGGGACGTAGTATTGCAAGTGTAAGCTAGCATCCCCTCATCTAATTGATTACCGTGGAGTATAGTCTAGCACTTCTTGAGTATCAATCAGCAATAATGTTTGACAATCACATAGACATAAGAATTCAAGCATTTCTTGGCATTCAAACGAATGACGTGAATTGTAGGGCTTGCATTGCAAGCATAATTGTCTAACTCTTCAAGGGCAAGCCTTTGTCTTGTGCAACCCATTGCCAAGCTTCTCTCTTAAATGGACGAAAGGATCGAACAGCATAGTGCATCCATGTTAGTCAATAGCAAAAGGCGACCAAATTGCGGGAAGCATTTGTTAGCTAGAGGCCAAACGCTTTGAAGAACTACCTTGGAGCACAAACGCACATGGAGCATATGAAGCAACACAACATTGTAAGTGCATCTTCTTGCATTCAAAGCATATCACACAACGTGTAGTGTGAAAAGAGTCAACTAGCAAACTAGTGGAAGGATGGACACTCTTTGTTTTAAGATCACTTAGCTCGAAACAACCCATTAGTTCGTATCTTGCAACCATCAAGCAACATGACCATACACAAGGGAGACACACATGTTAAAAGAAAAAGCATTTGGCATTTGCTTTTATTTCACCTAAGGAAGCGCAAAGAGGATCACAAGAACACCTTGAATTTGTTCTTGAAGAGACACACATCACTTTTCATAAAGAAACCACATTTTATTAACAAGCCTGATTGTGCATTCCTTGTATCTATTCTCACTTCAATTGAAAGGCATCATGCACTCACGCACATTTCCCTCCCGAAAGTTTGAAATTCATTTGTTTTTTACCGCTTGTACATGCATTTGAGATCGGGCAAAACATTGGTACAACAAAAATCTATCAAAAGCCATCAGTCTTGTGTAGGTAGCAATTTCTGACCTTGTACCCACCCATGAGAACTCTCATCAAGCACTGGCTCAACTAAATTGGGATCATTTGGTGATGCCTGAAGATATGCACACAAACACCATGAATCCGAATGAGGCTTGACCATCAAACAAACACTATTGGACCATTATAGAATTTCAAAACTTCAATGTCCATAGGATAGACATCTATCTAGATGGATTCAATCGACAAGTGGTTAGGCTTAAAAACGTTAAATGCTGAACAATTGAACCACATGTGATAGTCAAATTTTGCACTGATCACTATGAGGACAAGGAAGGAGCTATCTACTTTCTTACTTCCAATCCTACATATATAAATGAGAAAGGAGAAATAATAATCATGGTCGCATGTGTGGTGATGATGTACCTCAAATTCTACCCACAACTCCAAAAGGAATGGTAGTAGCAGGCATGCACATACTCGATTCTATAATCAATATGCTCCTACTCTATTGCGTGTAATAAGAGATAAGGTATATAACTCTTATTGGGAAGTCATAGAACCTAAATGATCTTTCAAAAGAACTAATCCTCAATCTTCGGGTAGAAGTTTAGGACCTGAAGGAGCCAATAAGAAAACCACAGGGCCTAGGCCTACAATGATTAACAACCCTTTTCATGTTCCATTACACAATATTGATGAGGAACTCAACTCTAGATTTCATGAGGTGCCTCTAGATAGAATATTCCAAATGAGAGTGTCCCAACATGAGAACCATGTTCATGTAGCACCAACATGAGCAAGTTAATCCTCAATTAGTGAACCCTGTGATTGGAATGCAAGATGCAAGACATCACCTTTGACCATCCCAAGTGGGAAAGTGCGTGAATATTTGTTATGATGGGTCTATTGATCCTTATGATCATGTAGGCGAGTTCAAGAAAGTCTTCCACATAGACTGACTTCTCTCTTGTCTCTCTTTCTCATAGAAATGCAAGACTATTCCTTTGGAGATTGCATCCATTAGAGCAAAAAAAGAATACATGGGAGCCCTCAAGAGCTCAAGAGAACCATGGGAGGTTATTTGAGTATGATTAGCATCACCTAAAGATGCTTTCACACAATAGTGGAGCAACAAGAGCATAGTTACGTCATAATGTTATGCACAATTATGACCATTAGGCGTTGATACTGAGAGAAAGCTTTCCTCTATTGGTTGTGTAAGGATTGAAGTTAAGAAATGCATTTTATGTCTACAAAACACATTGTAAACTTCGCATGTGGATTTATTCATAAGTTGCATGAAAACGTCTCCCTTCTCCTAAACTTTTTGTGCAAAAGTTCTAGCCCTCTTTTTCTTTGCATCTCTAATTTTGTGTACATAGCTTTATAGAAGGTAGTTTGATTCTTGCCTATAGTCACTCATAAGATCGTAACTCAAGCAAATGGAAGCCGGAGAAGCTATCACTTGCTTTAGATTTCCTACTTCAATAGTTGGTGAATGATAAGAAGGCCCATTTATTTCACTACAAGATCCTTTCATAAAACCTTAAAAATTTTGCTAGTCCACTTATTGACACCATTGCATAGTCTCTCGAAGAATGATATCTCTATCTTTTATTTATATAAATCACGATCTACAATGATCTTGATCTTAACCACTATTTTTACTACTTTCTAGAGAGAACCCTCTATATGGGGCTTTATTTACAAAATATATATAGAATATAATTCCTCTCATTCATGTCCAGACACATCTTAAATGTCCATGCCCCTCCATGCCCGCATGAACCTTTAACCACTATATCAAAACACATTAATAACCTAATTAAATTACAATCCAAAATTCAACATTCATCAACAGGAAAGAGACATCAGCTACGTACGCCATCGCTGATTTGCGTATGCCATGATTTGCCGTACGACGGACATCAACTATGACGAATAATGTGGTGACTTGACGACGAGGCAGCGTTGTATAACGTGAATCGGTAGAAGCAGTGACGGATGAAGCAGCGACGGATGACACATTTGAGTATTCAGGAATCAAGGCAAACTAAGCATCTGAGCAGCGACGACATCTTCAGCTTCGCGACGGCACCTCCGCAGCGACAGATGGTTTTATGGCTCCGCGACAGATGGCTTTGTGGCTCCAGGACAGACAGTTTTGTGGCTCCACGACAGACGGTTTTGTGGCCTTGCGACAGACGATTTTGTGGCTCCGCGATAGACGGTTTTCTTGCCTGCGAATCCGATGATAGACAATTTTTGACTCCACGACTGAAGGTGCCCACGATGGATGGTTTTCCTCAGTCTGCGCCAGTTGGTTTCATGTCGTTTTTTCTACGATAGGTGGTTTTTTGACCCGCGACAGACGGCTCTCATTACCCCGCGATGGTCGCTTTTAGCAGACTTATTTCTTTCTTCTTTTGCTTAAGCTTCAAAGTCCTTCATCGTTAAAAGAGAGAAAGCTCTTTTAAAAGAGCTCTTGAAGAAAGGAGCTCTTTTAAAAGTCTAAAGTCTTTCCTTCAAGGAACGACAAAAAAGCGCTAAATCGAGCAGTATTTGATCTTCATAGCTCAGCTATGTGATCATTTGAGATGGAAAGGGGCCTTTGCATTTTGTCATATTTCCAAAGCAAGTAATTCGTGAGCCATTTTTGCTTTGTCGGGCCTTTGTCATGGATTTGGCAATCCCCTCATTTGTGAGAAGCAACCTGGCCCCTCCTCGGGGGGAGACCAGTAACCTGGCCTCTTTGTTGGAGGGGGGATCTTGTGCCGCCCTTGGGGCCTCCGAGAGCATTGAACCCCCCTTGGTCTCCCTCAGTAGATCCGCAGTTCTGTCAACTCAGGAGGAGCTCAAGAAAGTTTGCCTTGTCAGCCAAATGTTTGGCCCTAGGCCCCCGCTCGAAACCGTGCGACAGTGGCTTCGCAACGAGTGGTTCCCCCGTGGGCTAATTGTTTGTAAGTGTCAGTTCTTACCGGCAAGCCACATGTTGCTAGTCTTTGAAAATGAAGATATGGCATTTCGGGCACTAAGCGTCGGAACCTGGCAACTCGGCCGGGCGACCTTGTGCCTATTCAGATGGTCCCTTGATTTTACTCCCGACAAATCAAAATTGATTCGGTACCCTCTCTGGGTTGAGCTCCCTAACCTGCCATACTTCTTGTACAACTTCGTGTGGGACATTGTTTCTCCTATCGGCAAGCCGTTGGCCTCACGCGAGGACATTGGTGGTCTCATTTATGAAGGTGCAAGACACTCGTTCAACGCTCGGTGGCACCCTCAAATCTGTGTCGAGGCTGACCTCAGCATGCCGCTTCCATCGAAGATCAAAGTGGACTTGGGCGAAGGGGATGTATGGGAGCAAGACATCAGTTACAAAAACCTTCCCAACGCGTGCTTTCGTTGTGGCCAACAAGGTCACAGGATTAAAGATTGCCCTTTGAGACAAAAAAGCAAGCAAAATCAAGAAGCCCCCAAAAAACACTCAAGATAGCAATGGGGCATTGAATCACTCGACGAAAGTAGAGGAATTCAAGGGCCCCCTTAATCCAGAAGCTGATGCAGACGGGTTCATCGAAGTCAGAAGAAGGAAAAGAAGCCCTAGGGCAACTTCTAAGCGAAACAACATGTCAGTTACCCCCTCCAGCAACTTGTATTGCAATCTGGAAAAGGAGATCAATGAGTTTGACTACCCAGGTGGGAACCAACTTGAGGTGGACACCAACGACAAAGCCCTAGAGATCCCTGACAGTAAAGAAACCTCGCAGGAGGGTTACACTACAAGCAAAGAAGACGGCTTTACTACTAGTAACGAAGATAACATGGATAGTGAAAGCTCCATCATCGGATCCACTATTCCGGAAACGGAGTCGAAAACGGTGTCCAGTTCTTCCCAGCAGGAGGCATCCCGCAAAGGAAAACAACCTATGGAGTTAGCGTGGAAAAGCCCCCACAAGAACCTATTGCTAACTCGGGATCCGATCCAAGCAAAAAAGAAAGATGAATCCAAGAAAAGAAAGGACAAAGCTCCCTCCGCAAAGAGGGCTCACTATGACAATGATCATCATCTCGTTAAATGCTAGAGGGCTAACCGACCCCTCAAGAGCGATCATCATTGGTCAATGGCTTCGCGACATTAGCCTAAACCCAGATTTTATATGTATTCAAGAGATTAAAATCGACGGAGAAGACCTCTAGAAACGGCTTAGACATGTCTCCTCGACCCATGTTTGGATTTCAACTGCGCATCAGCGGGGGTCCGGTGGTACGGTAATCGGTATTAATCAATTCTGGTTTGAGTGGCTTTAGAATTCCTTTGAAGATGAATGCCATCGATGGATTGCTGTTTCTTTTGGTTCTCCCTTTTGTTTTACTTTAGTTTCTTTGTATGCCCCTAATGGGGAGTTAGAAAGACTTAACACTTGGTCCTCCTTGGACTCGCTCCCCCACAACGTGCTTATTTGTGGTGACTTCAACATGGTGGAGGACCCTATGGACAGATGGATGGGCAAGGGTAGGGTCATCGATAGTCGGGAGAAAGAAACGTGGGATAAAACCAAACTACACTTGGATTTGGTCGAATTCAAAGACTCCAATGGCTTTTCTTGGTCAAATCTCCAAGCGGGCGAGGACCTGAGGAAAGCTAGACTTGATAGATGCTACATTTTTCAGAGTTTTACTCATCAGTGGGGCCACCCTTCCCTCTCGCAACGCACCGACCTCACCATCTCTGATCACTACCCGATCGTCATCACTTTCCAACCCCCCACCAAGATCCGTAAGGCTCCTTGGTTCCATGCCAGTGTTCCCTCCTTCTCTCTCCCCTCCGTCCATCAAGAAATTTCTGATGTGTGGAAGGAGGCATTCGCCTATGGCTTGTCCCCAGCCAAGTGCTGGAGAAGTGCGGTCGATAAGTCACGACAGATCATGATTAGATCCAAGAAGATGCTCGAGACTGTGCGGCGGGCTCGTAGAGAAGCTCTATATCATAGACTCTGGCGGCTCGAGGAGGAAGTGAACAAAGGAAAATCTCAAGCCCAAAAAGGACTTCAAAAAATCAGAGCGCTGCTGAGATACGAGGAAGAGATACAAAGGAAAAATTTGCAAATTTTCTTCAAGGAGTGGTGGGCTGGCAAAGCCGACAAACCCACCAAAGAGATGTGTCGTATCCTCAAAAGGAAACAGAACAGAGAATCGATCCCCTTATTGCTAGACGCAAATGGCAATGTATGCAATACGGAAGAAGATAATTTTGGGATCATTGAAGGGCACTTCACGAGACTCCTGGGGACCTCGAACCCCCTCTCCCACCATAGAAGGGACTGTATGGCAGCCATATCTAGGGTTTCCCCCCATAGGATACCAATCAACCTTCACTCCCTGCTTCATGCCTCTATCTCTGAAGCCGAAATCATTGAGGTCATTGATGCCCTCCCTTCAGGTAAAAGCCCGGGACCCGACGGGCTCACTAATGAGTTCTTTAAATCCTTCAAGTTGGTGGTTGCCACCCCTCTTCGTTTGGTTTGGCAAGAGGCACTGAAGTTTGGCGCGCTTCCTTCTTGTCTCAACAATGGCATTATCAAGTTAATACACAAAAAAGGGGAAAAGAACATAATAGAGAATTGGTGTCCTATCACAATGCTCCAAACAGGATACAAGATCATTGCCAAACTCATTGCCAACAGAATCTCTTGCCACTTGAGAGCGTGGTTAAGCGAGGACCAAAAAGGTTTCATCAAGGGCAGGTCAATTTTGGAAACCATTATAGATATCTGGGAAGGTCCTGAATTTGCAAATGAGTCTAAACAAGATGTGGTCTTCCTCAAGATCGACTTTGATAAAGCCTACGATAGGCTAGAATGGGACTATATTCTACAGTCGCTCCAAGATCTTGGATGTAGTAAGAAATTCACCAAGATGATCGCGACCCTTCTCGGAAACGCATCGACCCAAATTAACATTAATGGAAAACTTTCAAAGGTGATCAAACTTAGAAGATCTATCAGACAAGGGTGCCCATTGGCTCCCCTTCTCTTTGCCATTGCCACGGAAGGGCTTAGCAGGCTGGTGGAGCATCAGCTGGAAGCTGGTAACATTAAAGGCCTTTGTTTGCCGCATGACCACAGTCAGATCACCATGAGACTTTTTGCCAATGATATGAACGCGTTTGTTCACAATGATAGTACCAGCCTGGAGACGTTCTGGAAGTGTCTTGCTACTTTTTGTGAAGCCTCTGGATCCATAATCAACCACTCTAAGACCGCCTTTAGAGCTATTGGTGGGCCACAACCCGACCTTCTCATTGATCATGGCTGTCAAATCATTCCGCAGGGCCAAATTTTTCGGCTTCTTGGGATTCCCTTGGGGTTTGGTGTCTCTATGGAACAGCGGTGGAACTGGGTGCTAGCCAAACTCAAAATCAAGCTTAACTATCGGAGAGGTATGCAAATCAATCTTGCTGGTCGTGCTATGGTTATCAACACATTCCTCTTATCATCTACCATTTATTTCCTTTCTTGTTGGAGACCGAAAGAGCAAGATCTGTCCAAACTAGATAGTATTTGTAGAAACTTCCTTTGGACGGGTGACCACAATAGGAGGGGGGTGCCTAAAATCAAATGGTCCATCTGCACCAGCCATAGAGATAGTGGGGGACTTGGTATCTTGGACATTGGGTGCATGGCTAACAAACTGTCGGCCAAATGGATGATTAAGGCTTGGTGCAACGGGGAGGCCTCGTGGGCCAAGTTGATCTTCAGAAACAAGAATGAGTTGGCGCTCATGGGTTTCCCAAATTGGAAGAATCTTGACATCTTGACCTTGCTGTTTTCCCCGATCCCCGTCTTCCCGAAAGGCTCTAATATCGTGTGCTCCCTATGGAAGAGTTGGAATAAAGTCAAAAGCTTCACAAGAATAAGTGAAGACTGGAAGTGGGCTGCCGGTATCAGACAAAACGACTCTATCTGGTTTCCGATCCATGGCATCCGGAGTGTGGATTCTTGGAACATTCAAAATGCCAAGAAGCTATGGAACAAAGGCTTCAAAAAATGGAAACATCTCTGGAAACAAGACACCAACCGCTGGATCAACTTCGAGGATATTGACCCTTGCATCAACATTTCGCATGAAGAATGGAACACTTTGCAAAGCAGATGTCTCGCCTAGGACCGACACAAAGTTCGCCTTCTCATGGGACACGACATGTCGGGCTCGCTTGGTCTCAAATGGCACAATGGGAATAGCCTATCAAAAATCCCGAACATCAAAGAAGCGATCGACTATCAGGTTAACCTCAACAAGAAGTGGTGCCTGTCATGGATGCGGCTTCGGTGGGACATGAAGTTCATGGCTATCTGGCACCCCCTCATAGAAATCAAAAAGTATGTCCTCTTATGGCAAATTCTTCATCATGGTATCTGGACCAACCTTAAGGCTAGCAAAATTTGTGGGATCCCTCCCTGGTGCAAACGCTGCTATCGGTCTATCGAAGATGTTTCACACATCTTCTTTACCTGCCCCAACTCCAACAGACTCTGGCAGATGGTTGGAAAGAGAATTAGACTTCAAAAATGTCTCAGTTGGCAGCAAGCCCTGCTGGGAGAAGCGATCGGCTGCTCCGCGACTCTCTGGAACGCCATCAGAGGGGAGGTCCTATGGAAAATCTGGCGGGAAAGATGTGCTTTCAACTTCGGTGACTCCCCCAAAGAGTGGTCAATTGAGAAATCGTCATTCCTCCTTGGCAAAAGGATTGTCAACTGTAAGAAATCCCCCCCCCCTTCAAGCATCATCAAGTACTCCTTTTGATCAATAACAAGCTTAAACCCAAGTGGGCCCCACATGAGGGTGATAAGAGGGTGATTAACCTTCTTTGTAATGTCATCTAAGCTCTGTAAAAGCTTCCCCTGCTTTGTGGGATTTGGGGGGTCTCGTGGGCACTAGTCCCCTTCTCTTGTACTTTTCTTTATTTAATTCAAGTCCGGGAGAGTAGGCTAATGCCGAACTTCCTTTATATTAAAAAAAAAAATTCAACATTCCATAAGTGATACAAGTACCAAGAGGGACATCCTCCAGTCAACAAATAGTAAGGCATCTGGAAAGTCATCCATGCAAAATTCTAAGAGATCCCAAGAGTAGATTGCCAAAAATGATTGAAATGGTGCAGTTGAAGGTAGCTGGGGCATTTCTAAGTCTGGATGCCAACTTTGTATAGATGTATCTCCCTCATGGTGTTACAAACGATGCCTTTGATCGATCTTTTTTTATGAGAGGCAATTTGGTTATATCCGCCATATCTGTCCATGAAGCTATAGAGAGCATGACCAACCACATCCTCAACTACTTGCTCCGAGAATGGTGTGGGAAATCCATAAGGAATTGTGATGTTGTTGAGGGCGCAAAAATCCACACATACTCTTATTTTCTTGGATTATTCCATTCGCACAATAACCATGTAGCATAGCCAATCTGAGTGTTCCATAGGGACTATGATTCCTGTTGCTTCCATTTTGTCAATTTCCTTTCTCACTACTTCTGCATATGTGGGGTTGACTCTATAAATCCTTTCTTGTACTAGCTTTGCATATGGAACCAACATGATGGTGTGGAGTCATAAGTTTGTTGGAATGCATGCTAGCTTCATAATTCTAAGAAAAATAATCCCTAAAATTCCATAAAAAGGTGATTACCTTATTTGGTAAGATGGATTCCTTCCATAGCCATGTTGCTAGCAGGGAAAGCTTTGTTTCACCAAGACCTCCCAAGTTGAGTTTCTTCACTAGTTGTACTAAATCACTATTCTCAATGCCTTCATTGTTAGAGCTATTGTATGCAAACATTCCTTCAAAATATGCACACGTTTCTTTTACTTCCATATCATTGGTTCTATTTTGTAGCCGATCTAGGGGTATCTCTTCGACTGGTAGTTGATCCAAAGACTCTGAATCATTCTCCTTCAATAGCTTCCACCATCCTATATTGACCCCATGCTCTTCTTGTGATGGTCTTTTCTTCCCTATTCTTCTATCATTTATGGGCTCACCAAGCCCCGTGGCTTCTTCATTGGAGGCTTTCTCTAGCCCATCCGATGAATCCAAACTATAAATCATGGGATAACAGGGAAGGGACTCAACTCCCATCTAATTGAGTAAATCTTCTTGATCGATACCATTCAGACGGGGGGAATCTAGCTCTGTTTCTTCCTACACAGAGAATGATTTGTTCATGTCATGATCTGGCCCTATTTCCATGTGAAGCTACTTGATTACATCATGATCATGTACTCACATGAATTCTGGCCCATTGTCGTGAATTACCTTGGAATAACAAAGTCAAGGCTTCCCTAGCAGTATGGAAGGCCTCCCACAAATGAGGAAGCTTGAGGATCATAAAATCTAGTTTAAATTGTGATCCTTGCATCATGAAGATGAAACTCTCAACTATTCCAATAGGTTCTAGCTTACTCTGGCCCACCATTATCACCACGAACTATGTTTCCATGGAGGGCCAGAGTCCTAATTACAACATGATCATTTTCGGCATGGGTTTGATATCAAAACTACTATCACTGATAACTCGAGATAAGTTGTGATCAACAATCCTCAAAGTTGCCCATGGGCTAAAGTAGTCCATAAGCTAGGCTTGTGCCACAAAGAAATTACTCTAGCCACTACTTAGCAAGGTTGGAGCACCCAGAGAATTCACTAGTTTCAACATTTAACTTCTGAATCAAGTTTCCATACTCAAGAGGTCGTAGAGACTCACTTGTTGATAAGTACTTCTTCATATGTCAGTGGTTGAAAAGGGAGTCTTGGAAGTGTTCATTGTTGACTTAGGAGCATTGGCTTCCAACTCCCATTGAGCATTTTGGAATGCATCATCAATACTTGTGCCTTGGGCTTGGTCTTTGCTCTTGTTGTTGTGCGGATTAGTATTCCATTCACATCCCTCCAGTATGGATCACCTGCATACCCTCTTCTATTTGTACTTCCTTTGGTATGATGGGTGCCAGCATTTTTCTTCCTTTTTGTGACATGCATTGGGCCCAAGTGTATACTCCTTGTGGTATCTCATGTAATTTGACAATGTGGGTAGTACATGAATCTAGCAATGCAGACTGTGTTGGCACTAGGTGAATGAAAATCTAGAATGAGTTGTTTGTCTCACTTGTGGAGGTCTTCTTTGGACAGTTGTTTGTGTAGTGATTAGGTAGGTTCGTGAAATTCACACATGGTGATGCATTTTCACTAAAGCACATTTGCTTCAAACCATATAATGCCTCTTTCAAACTTGTACACTTTGTTTCCTTGCCCTTTCTACACAAAAATTGTTGGAGTTAGACGTCTATGGAAGCATGCAAACATCACAAGGAAGAAGAAGAAGCTTGGAGCACAACACACAATACTCAATGTATTACTAGAGAATGTACAAAGATAAGTAGCCCATTAGGGCAATAGGCGTATATACAAGCTCGGGGAAAAAAACTCCTAAAGAGGGGAAAAAATGCCCTGACAGTCCTAGAGTGTTCACACACATCACTACCTAAATATATCAACAAATCCCCCCTAGGAGTGATGCGGTGAACAAGTAGCCTCATGTATAAGAAAGTTCCAAGCTATGTGGAAATCACTCCACAAAAGAAAGTAAGCCCAAAGCTTTGCGAAAAGCTTGAAACTTCTCCCTAGGGAGAGCCTTCGTGAAAAGGTCTGCAATGTTCTCCTACATGGGCACATATGCCAAGCTCATCTCCCGAGCAGATATAATGATAATGCACCTCAATGTGCTTAGTGTGAGCATGGAAGACATGGTCCCTTGCAACTGCCAATGTGCTCTAACTGTCAGTGAAGATGGTGGTAGCAGAAGACTGACCAACACCCAAATCAGCCATAAGGTGTCAAAACCACACACACTCAATAGTCATTGTGAAAGCTGCCCTATACTCAAACTCACAACTAGAAGTAGCCACAGTAGGCTGCTTCTTGCTCAACCAAGATATACATGAGCTACCAAGCATGAAGCAAAAGCCACTAGTGGACAAACGAGTGTCATAGCAACTAGCCCAATTTGCATCAAAAAAAGCATCCAAATCTGGTAGTAGTGATCCCCCCTTGGGATAAAACAACCCAAGTAGCCGAGTACCACTCAAGTACCGAAAGATGTGCTTAACCGCCTGCCAATGCTTAACACCTGGGCAATGCATAAACCTGCGCATCTGTGAGACAACAAACTGCATATCTAGCTGACTAATCCATAAGTAAATCAGGCATCCAACAACTTGCTGATAGAGAACAACATCAAATGCATCTCCAATATCCTGAACACTCAATCGTAAACATGTCTCTATAGGAGTGGCTATAGGCCTATAATCTTCAAGTCCAAAATGATACAATAATGTGTCAATATATTTCGTTTGACACAAAGCCATTCCACCATCAACTTGCACAAAATAAATGCCCAAATAGTGGTGCAAATGCCCCAAATTAGACATCTCAAATGAGGCATGAAAATCAGCCTTAAAATCAGAAATATCCTTCTCAATAGGACCAATGAGCAACATGTCATCAACATAGACAACAATGATGAGAAGCACATCATTAGCATGCTTAACATATAAGGTTCTTACAGTTGGACTGTTCTCAAGACCATGTGCAATCAGATAGGCATGTATCTTCTCATACCAAGCACGTGGTGCTGCTTTAAAGCATATAATGCCTTCTTTAACCTACACACCTGGTTTTCATGCCCTTTCTGCACAAAGCCACAGGGCTTAAAAACATACACTTCTTCATGCAAATCACCATTTAGAAATGGAGTTTTAATGTCCAACTGATGTACATTCCAACCATGATGGGCTGCAAGTGCACAGATGCTCCGAGTAGTAGTCATACGGCATGTAGGTGCAAAGGTCTCATCAAAATCAATGCCTCTTTCCTGTGCATAACCCTTTGCAAAAAGCCTAGCCTTATACATGTCAACTGTTCCATCAGGCTTACGCTTCATCTTGTAAACCCACTTAGTGCTAATGGCCTTCTCGCCAGGAGGCAAGTCACATAAAGACCAAGTACCATTCTTCATTATAGCATCGTATTCAGATTGCATAGCAGCCATCCACTTTTTTGAATTTTGTGCTTCGTCAAATGAAATAGGTTGATTCTCATCACAGAAACTAGATGAAGCCATAGCATAGCAATCTGCTACAAAAGAGGCACTATGAGTATGATATGACAGAGGTACATCTAATTTGTTATCATGCAAAGTCTGCACCAACCATTTTGACATAGTTTTTGCCTTTTCAATGTCAGATCTCTGATCAACAATTGCATCATGTAAATCTACATCAGAAATGGGATGGTCTGCATCATCACATGAAACTTGCAAAGGCTGAGAAGTTTCCTCATTAGGACCAACACTAGACTGTCCACTTGTAAAAAGAGGCAGCAAAGTATCATATCTATCTTTGGAGCTAATAGATTTCTCCTTAGTACATGAAAGCAATGGCTGAATAGCATCTTCTACAAAAACAACATCACGGCTAACCAAAATGTGTGTTTAGTCTGTGGATGATATAGATCTAGCCTTTACTTTTAGAATCGTACCCAACAAAAATACATTTTACTGCTTTATCATCCAATTTTCCGCTATGTTGTTCAGGCACTAATGCATATGCCAAACAACCAAAAATACGCAGATGAGCAACAGATGGCTTGTGATCATGCCAAGCCGCATATGGAGTGATAGACTATAGCGCTTTAATCGGACACCTGTTAAGTACATATGCTGAACACATGACAACCTCAAGCCAGAAACTATGTGGTGAAGCCTGACTGTTGACCATACACCTCACCATCTCCATGAGTGACCTATTCTTTCATTCAGCAACTCCATTCTATTGAGGTGTATATGGCACTATACACTCGTTTTTTATCCCATGTTCAGCCAAAAATGCATTAAAATTAGAAGACATATATTCCCCCACTCGATCAGAATGGAGGGTGCCCATTCTAGATGCTCACAGATTTTCAGCCAAAAGAAAAAATTGTTTGAAGCACATGAACACTTCCAACTCTGCCATCAATGGATATACCCATGCATGCCTAGAAAAATCATTGATGAAAGTCACGAATTAAAGATAATTTCCAAAAGACGGTGTCTACGTAGGACCAGAGACATCACTATGTACAAGCTGTAACTTTTGAGTAGCCCGAACTGAACCATCTTTTGGAAAGGAGGAACGCCGCATTTTGCCCAAAATACAACCTTCACAAACATGTTCTCCGAGTGCCTCAAGTTTGGGCAAAGAGGACACCATTTCAGATTTCTGCAGGCATACTAGCAAAATTCATATGACCAAAGTGTGCATGCCAAAGCTTTGCATCTAACATAGCATGAGAATCATGTACTGCACATGCCAAATCATTTACAGATCTTTCATAGTCTATGAGCTTATACAGCCCACGACATAGAATGCCACAAGAAATAATCACATCGCCATTTGATAGATCATGAACTGCACATTTGTCATCAATAGATTTCACAACCAAGCCAATCTTGGCTAATGGAGAAGTTGATAACAGATTTTTCTTGATCCATGGCACAAACAAAGCATCTGACAAAGTGAAAGAAGTATCATCAGTAGTAGTCAAAATGATCTTACCAACTCCCATAACAGGGTAAGAGGAGTTGTTGGCGCATGTAACAATATTCCCTATAGGGCCAAGCTCGAGCGAAGAGAAGAAACTACGCTACAAGGTAATGTGTTTGGTTGCCCCACTATCAAAGTAGCAAACATTTGAGTCTACTGCAAACATGCACTGCTCATGAGAAGATGGTTCAAAACTACAAACAATAGTAAACACCCATTCTTCTTCCTGCACAAGATTAGCAGACTCTATTTTTGTTGTAGATGCTTCTACAACAAGCATTCCAACCTCTTTCTTCTTTGTCTCTTTAGCACCCAGTTTTGGATAGTTCTTTATGGTATGATCATTTCCTTTATAGTACTTGCAAAACAATTTCTGCTTTTCTGATTTCTTTTCATCTTTGTCTTCCCTCTTGGATTGTGCAGAATTAGCAGATTTTTGCTTACTACTTGAAGAGCGCCATTTTCCTTCGCCCTTGTGACTAGCCAAGAAATCTTGATCTACAATACGCATAATGGACCTGTTTTTCCTGGACTAATCTTCCTGCAATAGAACAGAGACTAACTCCTCAAATGACAAGACATTTGGATTGCCTTTCATCGTCAACCGAAGAGTGGAAGCAAAACTCTGATATGAATCAGGAAGACCATTCAGAATGGTCTGCACAAGTGAGCTATCTGGTATAACCTTATCAGTAGAAATCAACTATTCCTTCAATTCTTTGATCTTTGTTAGAAAACTATCCATAGAATCACCTTCATTCATCTGTTCACTCTCCAATTGTTTTCGGAGGTAAGCAACACGAACCTCATTCCTAGCTTGGTACACTATGGTAAGTGTATCCTAATCATCCTTAGCAATTCTGCAAGAGCGAATGTGAGGAATAAAGGCATGCTTGACAGACAACGCTATCAATGCATGTGTCTGGGCATCTCTACCATCCCAACAAATTTGCTCTGCAGTAGGTGCAGTAGAAACCGCAACACGAACAGGAATATGCAGAATATCATCATCTTCGACACCTTCTACATCAGCTTCAGTACTTGCAGTTGTAACAGTTGTAGGTGTGATAGGACATTTTTCAACACCTTGCACAATGTTCCACAATCCTTTTGCAACCAATACATGTCGCATCATATAAGCCCACAACGGGTAGTTGGTACCATCCAACTTATCCTCAATAGCCAACATTTGAAATACAGCACTACTTTCAGCCATGGTCGGTGACTAAAATACGTTGATGCAAAAAATTGATTGTATCTCAAAAAGTTAACGGAACTGCCTAGACGAGTTCTGCTAAACCTATAGCAGACTTCAAGATGCTTATACTGGCGAACCAAAACAGGTATATACCTTTGGCACAAAAAGGAAAAATAGCCTGCACAAGCACTATGGTAGTGTGTTCAGAGGCCAAAACGAGCTCAAATCGCAATTTCGACACCAAACATCGAAGCAATTTTGATCTTTGAAACAGCCTAAGTATGCTCGCCAAATTTTGTGTGAATCTGAGACCGCAATCGAAGAGGTGTAGACAATGCCCTAGATGAAGTGGCGACCTACTCTGATACCAATTGTTGGAGTTAGACGTCTACGGAATCACGCGAACAGCATAAGGAAGAAGAAGAAGCTTGGAGCACAACACACAATACTAAATGTATTACTAGAGAAGGTACAAATATAAGTAGCCCATTAGCACAATAGGTATATATACAAGCCGAGGGAAAAGAAACCTCCTAAAGAGGGAAAAAAATGTCCGGATGTTCCTAGAGTGTTCACACACATCACTACCTAAATATATCAACAAAAACCACAGGGCTGAAATACATACACTTCTACGTGTAAGTCACCATTCAAAAATATAGTTTAGATGTCCAATTGTTGACAGTCAAGGTCACACACGAGCAGCAAAGCGCATCAAGGAAGTGGATACACAAGAAGAAGGAGCATCTAGGGAGCTCCAACAAGCACATGTCAAATTTTCAGAAGAAATCCCTATAAAAATAGTGATTTTTATCACTAAAAACCATTGTAAATACCATTTTCTATTTTTACAACTCCATTTTGTTAAAGCCAAGAAGTCCTTGAGCTTGAGGAGTATTAGAAGTATCATCCTACCAATTTTCATAAATTTTAGATTCCGTTTGAGTCCCCAAATAAGCCTTGGAACCTAATTTTTAACTAGGCTAGACACTAGGTCTAGACAGGCCAAAACCACTCAAAAAACTATAAAAAGGGCTGAAGAGCTCATTTTTGGGGTTGGTTGGTTGTAGATTTCAGCTTTGTAAGAGAGTTCTTTTGTAATCGAAGATCTTCCATTGTTCCACTCTTTGCCCTTACCTTGTGCGCGTGTGTGTGTATGTGTGTGCATGTTTGTATGCTTTCACTTACACACTTGTGCACTTCGCTTGCTCTTGGTCATCATACCGGTCCTCACGTCACCGCGGATTGACATTTATGAGGTGAAACTCCTCACGTTGGTACTTGCCATTGTGCTAGAGTGACACCAAATTTGGGGCCGTTGCCGGGGAGAGAGCTTGGAGGACGAGCGTGTGACAGTAAGACGTAGAGTGGGGATGTTGGAAGGTAAAAAAATCAGCATTTTCAGTTCAGTTTCTCAGTTTTCTCCATCATCATCATCATCCTCACCACCATCTCTTCCCATCTTCACATTCTCTATTTTTTTTCGCTTTTTTGCCTACACATTCCCGATTTTTGCCTTTTCTTCTTCATTCTTGGATGTGCAAAGAGTTCAGAGAGAGTTCTGAGCTTAAGCATGTATGGAATACAGAGGTTCGCGCTATAAAAACACAAAAAATTTGAGCGACAGTATCACAGCATGAGAGGGCCTGCATCTGGTATCGCGAGTGGCATATCGCAAGTTTGGAGGGTGACTTTGCATCTACAGGCACATAGGAGTGACAAGGAGAACCTAAGGTACACATATTTGCAAAATGTTTTTGAATTTGGGCTTAAAAATCTCCAAGTATCATGTCCGGTTGAGTTTTGGTATCGCGATACTAGAATTCTCGAGTATCGCGATACTTGTCGAGGTATCGTATCGTGCATGCCTGCTTGAGGTATCGGGATACCATTCTCGTATCGTATCGTCAAGTGCTGGTATTGCAATTGCGATCACCTCGGTGGTATCGTATCTCTGATCGAGCAGTATCGTATCGCATGCAAATTTGGTATCATATCGCGATGTTAGCTGGTATCGTATCGTCCACATAGTATCATATTGTCCCTTACCCTGGTATCGTATTGTGAGCAATCTGGTATCATATCGCGTGATTTCCAATATTGTATCGTGTATTGGTCAAGTATCGCATCGTGCCAGAAAGTGGTATCGTATCGTCTGAACCTCCAGTATCGTATCGTCCATAGAACCAGTATCGTATCGTGTACATTTTTGGTATCGTATCACTAGTCACCTTGGCATCATATAGTGAGCAATCTGGTATCGTATTGTGAGCAATCTGGTATCGTATCGCATGATTTCTGGTATCGTATCGTCAAATGTAGAGGTATCATATCGTGACCATTTCTCGTATCATATCGTGTGGGTAGCAGTATCGTATGGTGGAAGTTGGTATTGCGATCTTGGTCTTTCCAGTGGTATCATATCGTCTATAGTGGTATCGTGAGCAATCTGGTATCGTATCATGAAAATCTGGTATCGTATCGCCTATCCTGAGGTACTCCCAGAGGAATCCTGTTTCCATGTTTTAACCCCCCGAACCCTGAACTGGCATAACTTTCTCATATGTGGATTATTAGATAGGGTATTTTGAAGTTGCCCCTCAAGTTGGACTAGGAAGCAAGGGGTTCCACAAGATTTTGAGCAATTCAAAGGACAATTTTGGACTGGTAGACAAGGCTTATGAACTTGAGATCTGACAGACACTTAGGAAGAGATAGATAAAGCACCAAATCACTTGAACCTAGTGTCAACCACACAACCAAGTCGGGAACTCACAACTCAGTGGTTAGCACTATGTGCTGACTTCACAGACGAGTGAGTCAAAAATGTCATTTAACTGGGAAAGACTCTTGGCTTCTGAAGACATGCATAGTTCAGTACCTAAGGAAGATTTCATGTCTATAGTGGAAGGGCAATATCGGATATCTCTTCAATACATATCCACTAACTTGCAAGGAAAACCCATCTACCTTGATAGTCTACACAGGTCAGTAGCAAGAATGATAAACACTACGAAATCTGAAATAGTTCCAAGACCAGCTGGCAAGTATGAAGGTGGAGTGTACATGGAGAAGATGGACCAGATATATGTAGTAACCAAAAACCCTAATGAGACTAATGAAAGGGGAGAGTTAGAGGGACAAGGAACTTGCAGAAAATATAACCAAGAAGGACTCATGACTACCCCAAGGGGCAAGTCTATGGTGACTCAAGTCTTGAGAGGGGATTTGATACCTCAAGATGATTACCTGTTGGACATATACCTAATCCATGGGTCTGACCTACTCCTACAAACTGATTCATTGACACAAGGAGAAAGCATCATTCCAAAAACTATATACGAGTTAAGGGATCCGGAAAATCCATCTAGAGCTACATACCTGGACCAAAATCAAAGGAGATATTGGCCTGTAGATGAAGGGGATAGGTCTAGATTAAAGTACATGGATCTGGCTAATTTCCTCCTCGAGATCAGGCAACCACCTCACAAAACCCATTCCAAACCCAGCAAAGAACGGAAAATGGGATGTTAGGACAAACGAGCCAAGATAGTATACCCAACAGACCACATGTACAATTCACCATTCAAGGAATTAACTCCCACGGTCGAACTAGCCAGGAAATGGGAAATATGAATAGAACCACTTTGAGGGCCGAATCACCTCAAGGTGTAGGAGCTAGAATACACTCAGTAAAACCCGCAAGTCCGATCATAATGCGATCCCCAGAGCCAAGAAAAAGAGTGAGACCAATCCAATTGGCCAAATGTATGCGAAATCGTTACGATGGCATAGGAGAGCCGTATGACCACATTGCAGAATTTAAGCAGGTATTGTGTGCGGAGCGAGTGGATGACTTTTTTCGTGCAATATGAATCCTTTGGGCTAACCCTCACGGAAATAGCCTTAACTTGGTTTCAATCCTTGGATCCAAATTCCTTTGGCAATATCGAACAATTCTTCTAAGAATTTGTTTGGGAATTCACTAAGCGAGGGATCAAGCACAATTCATCATCCTTAATACATAGTTTCAAACAAGCTCCTAACCAGACAGTAAAAAATTCAGCATGAAGATTTAATCAATACATAACCCGATGCCCTATGATAGAGAGACCTTCTCAGCAAAAAAATGATATCCCTAGTTTTAGAAGGTCTAACGAATGGAACCTTGAGAATCCTAGTATACGTAAAACGATTGCAAACTGTGAGTGAGTGTCTTCAAGAGTGCATAGATTTGGAAGACAACTTAGCTGAGGATCTCAAAATCACACAAGATACTACCAAAACAGAGGATACAAGGAGCAATGAGACTTCTAGTTCGAGTTATGTGGAGGAAGTGGCAACGTTAGTGGCCAAGAAACTAGGGGTACAAGGACAAAGGAACTACCAAAACTCTTCCTTGAGAGTGCCAATGTTAGAAAGTTGCACACTTTGCGGTGGACATCATCCATCTCATGTCTACACCAGAGAAGGATAAGGGTTATCACAACCTTACCCTTACGATAGACGACCAACTCAGGAGCCTAACATGTACTCTTATGGTGAGCAGAAGTACATCAACTACAACACCGAAAACTATCCAATGAATAGACAGCCATGACCGTTTGCACCACCCCCAATGTAGACCATATGGGTACCCTCCTAGAGAACAAGGTAGAGAAGTTCCTAGGTATAACCAATGTCCAAGACCACGCAGAGCAACTAGACCATATGAACATGGAGGGTATAACCAACATCAACCTATACCAGGACAACAACCCCCCCCCACCCATCAGCTCTGATACAAGGATAGAACATCACAATACAAGTCGTTTGTCTGGAGTGTGGCAAAGAACAGCTCCTAAGAGATTGTCCCGGACATCCCTCTAGTGCACCAAAGGTTACATCCGTTAATGTAGTAGACCTAGTAGGGGATTCAAGTTCCGGTAGCGGTAATGTGGCTCCTATACATGCAGTGACTAGGGCATAAGCCTTACAAAAAGCTAAACCAACTAAGCAATCAGAGCCAAGTGAGTCAGGAGAGCCTAGGAAGAGAAGAACAAGAACATGGAAGGATACTAGAGAAAAGGCCAATCGTAAGTGGACCAAAAAGTTATCTGAACTAGAAGAAAGCTTGAAAGATTGAAAAACAAAAATAGAAGATATTGCCTCTCAAAATCTCTCGCATGTTGAAACTCCATCCACACCTCCTCATCCCCCACCTCACCCCCAACCACATCCCCACCCACCAACCACTATAAATAAACCACAACCAGGATCTGTTCTTGCAAATCCAACCCCAGAACACTTGGACATGATGTTCAAGGTATACCAGGCTCGACTTCAAGAAGGGCCAACACCTGCAAACCTAGACAAGAGCTACCCTAGAGCAGATTTAGAGATTGAAAGGACAAAAATGTGCATAAAAATGGTGGAACTAGCTCAAGCTATGTTTGAGGCCAATCAATCATTCAATCAGACGAATGCAATTACACTGAGTTTGCACTTCCAGGGATTACTCGATAGATTAGAGCAGTTGGTAAATAAACCTCAAGTTTCTTTACCCCCACAGGCTCAACCAATTGTTGAAAGAGAAAGCTCATCACCAAAGAAAGTCTATGTTCCTAATTCCATAGATGACGGAGAACCTCTTTCAATTCAACAACACTCTCAAAAGTTCTTGCGGGAAATACAAGAAGAGAAATGGGCCAAGGAGACGGATAAACCCCCTCCTATTCCTGAGATTGATGATCTTCATGATCAATTTCCACAAGACATTCCATCTATTTATGGAGACCAAGTGGAGCAACAAGAGGAAAAATATTCAGGATTTGAATCCAATTCTTTACAAGAGTTTCCACAGTTCACAGTACCACGGGAATCTCAATCTCTCAAGATCAGAGCTCCCACAATATTGATAAGAAACGAAGACTTGGCCGTTCCAAGAAACACAGATGTCATGAAGAAAACTAAGGTTCAGTGTCATCTCACTGTAGAAGAGCTCCTCAAAGCAAAGCCGAAGCTATGGAATCATGTGAAGGATCAAGTTCCAAAACTTGATTCCAATATGCCAACAGTAGGCTCTAAAGAGAAAGTTCCAGAGATACCCATATACAAAATAGGGGATATGAGCGAAGGTGAAGAAGGTTACACAACCAAAGCGATCATAGATTTAGGTGCTGGTGTTGCTATTGCAACCACCTCCTTGTCGAAGTGATGGGGTAAACCCGCATTAAGACCAACTAGAATGAAGCTTCAGATGGTTGAAGGCCATGTGGAAAGACCTCTAGGATTGCTAGAAGGGATAACTCTAACCACTTGTGGTGTAGAGTTTGAGCACACCTTTGCTATATGTAACTTTGGTAAAATTAATACCTACAAAATTATCCTAGGAAGACCCTTCCTACGACAATTGCAAGTTATACAAGATTGGGGAACCAATTCCTTATACTTGCAATGCTTAGGGCTCACGACCAAGGTCAATTTGAAGGATTACAGCTTCAAAGATGTACCACCCCTATAGTGGAATCATATCCACAAGGAGCAAGAAGATTCAATCTCTGTGCATTCAAAAATTTCATTAGATACATCCTGGTTGCATGAAGATAATCATTTGTGGATGTGCAAGGTCGCAAAGGAAGAGGAAAAACACTTAAAGGCAAGAGAAAAAGGAACTTCTCAAGGAGATAGTACAGGTAGAGACCCAACCTATACGCCGATGATCTTTGCGGATGAGGAAGTTGAGCCTCATGGCTGGGCAGAAATCTTAGCTACCATGGACATTGCAGTCAATGAAGGACAATGGACACCTCATTGTGATGAGGAGGGTTATGATATTTCAATGTTCATGTGCCAGCCTTTGCTAGAAGAATGTGATCCTAGTGACTTAGTAGAAGAAGAGAATGATGACGATTTAGAGTCCATAGTGATGGATATTTGCTTTATTTTAGAGGCGCACTAGTATTTACACAAAAAGAAGAAGAACCTTTCACAAGCATTAAAACGGTAAATTCAAAGGATGGAAGTGAAGGAGGTAAAAAGAAAAAGAAAAGACAAGGAGTGAAACAAGAAGAGGATGAACCATTATTTGAGGTACCAAAAAATTTCAAGAAATATGAAGTTGAAGACCGAAAAATTTTGGTACGAATTCCTAAGAGAGAGGCCACCACAAGAGGGGCATATGATAACAAAGAAAAGACCAAAAAAATCATAGTCACCATCGAAGAGAATGAAGAGAGATGTACGTACATAGGAGATGACCTAAGTAAAGAAGAGGAAGCAGAGTTGGTAGCTTTGTTAAGGGAATATAGGGATGTGTTTGCATGGCACTATAGACACTTGAAGGGGGTAGATCCGAAAATTTGTTCTCATACGATCCCCATGACCGCTGATGCCAAGCCCACCAAACAAAAGCCCTACACATAATACGACACTTATGCAGCTAAATTCAAGGAAGAAACTGATAGGTTGATTGAAGCTGGATTTATCTATGAGATTGAGCATACTGAATGGGTGTCCCCCATTGTAGTGGTGCCCAAGAAGAATGGAAAGTTACGTGTGTGTATTAACCTTAAAAAAGTTAATGCGGCCACGGTTAGAGATAGCTATCCACTTCCAATCACTGACCATTTATTGGAGCGTGTTGCAGGCAAGGAAGTTTATAGCTTCCTTGATGGGTTTTCAGGCTACAATCAAGTAGCCATTGCCACAGAAGATCAACACAAAACGGCCTTTGCCACAGAGTGGGGAGTCTTTGCATTTCACGTGATTCCCTTTGGGCTTGCCAATGCACCTGCAACATTCCAAAGGCTCATGTGTCATGTCTTCAAAGAGTTCTTGCGAAAGAGCTTAGAAGTATATGTGGATGATTTATGTGCTCATTCCCAAGAAAGGAGATGTCACATCCCTGAGCTCAGACAGATCTTCAACAAGTGTAGAGACTACCGAGTGTGTCTGAACCCAGAGAAGTGTGTGTTCATGGTACGTCAAGGTAAAATCTTAGGTCATATTGTTTCTAAGAATGGAATATCAACAGATGAGGACAAAGTAAAAGCCATAGCAGAGTTGCCAAGGCCAAGGAATGTTAAAGAGGTGGAAGCCTTTATGGGCCATTATGGATATTACCGTAGGTTTATTCACATGTATGTAATTATAGCTAAACCTCTTTATTCGGCCTTGTTGAAAAAGTTTGAGTGGAACGATGAATGCGAGAAGTCCTTCAAGGAGCTGAAGAGACATTTGTGAACAGCATCAATACTGACCACTCCTGATTGGAATAATCCATTCCATGTACATGTGGATGCATCCAATTATGCAATAGGATGTGTGTTGTCACAACCCACAAGTGAAGGCAATCTAGATTTACCTATAGCATATGTGAGCAGACAACTCAGTGCAGGTGAACGAAACTATACAACAACGGAAAGAGAAGGTCTAGGCATGGTATATGCTGTGAAGAAGTTTAGACACTATCTATTGGCCAACAAGTTCAAGTTTTTCACTGATCATCAAGCTTTATTATACTTGGTCAATAAACCTTGCAATATAGGACGCTTAGTAAGATGGTTCCTCTTACTAATGGAATATGACTTTGAAGTGGTTGTTAGGAAAGGTAAGACCCACCTTAGAGTAGATCACCTTTCTCGCATCCCTTCAGGCGAGTCACTGCAAGGAGTGTCTTATGAATTGCCCAACGCTTATCGGTTCAATCTAGAAGTTGTTCCTAAATGGGCAAATAAGTTGGTACCAGTCCTAACCTTTGGACATGCAAACAAGAATGTAAAAACAAACAAAGATGAAATTGTAAAATCACAAGAATATCAAATATTGGCAGGAAGCATGTACAGACAAGATACCAAAGGTGTTCTAGCTTGTTGTGTTGAGGACGATGAATGCAATAGTTTGTTGCAACAAGCCCATGAAGAATTTCTAGGGAATCACTATTCTAAACAACAAACATTGCAAAATCTAAAACGTTTAGGAGTGTATTCGCCTAGCATGGACAAAGAAACACATGAGTGGATTAAGAATTGTCCAGTGTGCCAGGAGAAACCCCCAGTGGAGCATGTTACCCTTTACCACGTGTCATTAATTCCAGATTGGAGTGCTCCATTGGTAGAATTTATGAGATTGGGAACATTACCAAATGAGGCTAGTCTCGCAAGAAGACGAAGCATGGAGCAAGAGGCTAAAGATTATGCCTTAGTAGGCGATAACCTATACCGAAGAGGCAAAGATGGCTACTTAAGATTGTGCGTTCATGAATCAGATTATTTGAAAGTCTTAGAAACTGCACATAGCAGTGTTGCAGGTGGACACTTTGGGCCTGACAGAGTAATCAAGTCCATTCTATTCTCAGGACTTTGGTGCAATATGGATGCACATACCTATGTGAAGAAATGCAACACATGCCAATGTGCACAGTACCCAATTAGAAAAGATGAGATGCCTTTGAGGCCAATGATGGGAGGATGTGCATTCTCGAAGTGGGGCATAGACTTTGTAGGTCCTATTAACCACCAACTAGAAACTCCCATGCAGAGTACATTATTGTAGCCACCGATTACCTCACAAGTGGGCAGAAGTCAAAGCCACAACGAAGAATGATGCTCAAACAACGGCAAAGTTCTTGTTTGAGAATGTGTTCACTAGATATGGACTACCAATAGAGTTAGTGAGTGATAGAGGTATGCACTTCTTGAATGAAGTCCTGAAAATCTTCTCCAAGAATTCTTGGTAATACATAAGAAGTCTGCCCCCTATCATCCCCAGGCTAATGGACAAGCTGAGAGCACAAATAAGATCCTATGTAATGTACTGACAAAGCTCGTAAATAACAAACGCTCTGATTGGGACAAACAACTTCATCATGTTGTTTGGGCCTACCGAGTTGCCTACAAAATGGTACTCAATGCCACCCCATTTCAGATGGTCTTCGGACAAAATGTTGTGCTACCTTTGGATTTCCTAATCACAACTTTAAAAGTAGCACAAGAGCATGAATGGAATGGACACGAGTTATCCTCAAGGATCTTTGATCTAGAACGCTTAGGTGAGACAAGGCTACGTATGGCTGCAGGCATCTATGCTGCAAAGAAAAGGCAAAAGGCATACTTCGATGCACATATTAAGGATAAAGGACTGAAAGAGGGAGACCTAGTGCTGGTTTATACACTCAAGCAACATGCCCACAAATTGGAAAAAAGAGGATATGGACCCATGATCATTAATAGAATTTCCACTAGCAGTGCAGTTCATTTGGCCACACTAGAAGGTGATATCTTGCCAAACTATATCAGTGGTTGTCGAGTCAAGCTATATCAAGAACCTCTTATAGAGGATATGCTAAAGAGACTCAACACTGCTAAGAAGCGAAAAGAAGAGGAGTTAAGGGTTAGAGAAGAAGCACAGGCTGAGGCTAGAGAATGCATTAGAAGAAATAAGTTAAGAAGCCTAGGCCTAGATATCAATCTTGAGGCCCCAAGATACCACATGGCCATGTGCCAAACATCAGGTGCAATTGCTTCTCAAATAATTGATCGACGTCCATTTGTGAACATCGTGATAGGACAAGGGAAGAATGCAAGGACCATGAGAGCATTGATTGACTCAGGTGCAGCAACTAGTGCAGTTAGACTTTCATACTGCCAAGACCTGCAATTGAACATCAAGCCCCTCGAAGCCTATCTCATAGGTTTGGGAGGTGTGGAAACCCCTTGTTTGGGTGAGGTAGAGCTTCCCATCTACCTTCAAGATGTTCCAATGGAAGTCAAAATGCTAGTGTGCGAAGATGAGGACCTTACATAACCAATTGTCTTGGGTCAAGACTGGATCTATGACCATGCCGTCAACTTAAACCTTAAAAGACAACTTCTTCAAGTTTGGGTACCTGAACAATGCATCACATTAGAATTAGAGAATTGCATGAGCACAAAGCCAAGTAGCATGCATTCTCTTAGTTCGTTTAGACCTAATCTGAGCAAAGAAGATGTTGTATGTGTGAAGAAAGATGTAATCCAAACGGACTCAACCATGAAAGGACGAACTCAACCATGAGAGGAGAGAGGACCCCTCTTCTTTTTTAAAGACTCCTGCAACTGCAACAACTCAACCAAAGAGGCAAGTAAAACAGTACACGCACATGGCTACATCAAACAATCAAACCAAGTGCAAGAAGAAAGAAGCTCAGGGCAGGAAGAAGATTTGGGTACGAAAAGGAGAGGAACCACCAGTTTTGCCACAACCATTCCCATCGAAGCAAGCTATGCATGGTCAAAGAGGCACTAAGAAATGAGGACAAGCTCAACCCCAAGGTCTTTGACAAAACTGGGTACCAAAGTGTTGGCATACAGAGCAACAGAGGAGTCATGCACAATACGGCAACAAGGCCAAATCATTTTTTCCATGGACTATTTACAACTCAAGTGATTTTAATCACTACACAAACATTGTAAATCCCATTTGTGGTAGAATAGACTCCATTTTGTGCAAGCCGAGGAGTCCTCGAGCTTGAGGAGTATTAGAACTAGCGACATATCAATTTTCATAATTTTTAGACTCTGTTTGAGCCCTCAAATAGACTCTAGAACCTAATTTTTAACTAGGCCGGACACTAGGTCTGGACAAGACCAAAGCTAGTTAGAAAACTATAAAAAGAGCTAGAGAGCTCATTTTTGGGGTTAGATTGTTGGTGAATTGAGCTTATGTAAGAGACATTTTGACTAATGCAAAGAACTCCATTGTTCCTCTCCTTGTTCTTGCCTTGTGTGCGCGTGTGTGTGTATGTGTGTGCATGCTTGTGTGCTTCTCACTCACACACTTGTGCCTTCACTTGCTCATAGTCTTCATACCAGTCCTCACGTCTCCACGGATTGACAATTATGAGGTGAATCTTCTCACGTTGGTACTCACCATTGTGCTAGAGTGACACCAAATTTGGCGCCGTTGCCGGGGAGAGAGCTTCGAGGACGAGCGTGTGATGGTAAGACGTCGAGTTGAGACATTGGAGTTATAGGTAATATCCTTCTTTCTCTTGATTTTTCTTCATTTTTTCCTTACTTTTGCATCACCATCATCATCTCCACCATCTCCCATCTCCATCTCCATCTCCACAAAAAAATTTCAGTTTTTGGTCATATTACACCCCCCACCTCATTTCCCTCATTTCATTGTGAGAGAGAGCGAGAGAGAGCTTGCATGCAATCTGTTTTTGGTGTGTTTTTGAGCTTTTGTTGCAGGAACTTGCTGTACCACCTCCTCCAGCAGTGTGCGCAGGTACGACAGACTCTGCACAGGTCCCGGGACGACGACCTCTGTCTGTCGCGACAGACAGAAAAACTTAATGTTTTGTGAATGCGTGTTTGGCACGGTAACCTACACCATTAGAGCACTCTAAATCACTAGAAGTTTCTCAAAAATTTACGTTTTTTCAGTCTATCGCGACAAACACCGTCTATCGCGACAGACACCGTCTATCGCGACAGACACCATCTATCGCGACAGACAGAGACCCACGATAGACCCCGTCTATCGCGACAGACCAAAATTCCACGACAGACAGCGTCTATCGCGACAGACACTGTCTATCGCGACAGACACCATCTATCGCTACAGATAGAGACCCACGATAGACCCCGTCTATCGCGACAGACCAAAATTCCACGACAGACAGCGTCTATCGCGACAGACACCGTCTATCGCGATAGACACCATCTATCGCGACAGACAGAGACCCACGATAGACCCCGTCTATCGCGACAGACACCGTCTATCGCGACAGACCAAATCACGACAGACGATAGACAGCGTCTATCGCGACAGACACCGTCTATCGCGACAGACCACTCTATCGCGACAGACAAAGACCCACGATAGACCCCGTCTATCGCGACAGACACCGTCTATCGCGACAGACCAAAATTCCACGACAGACAGCGTCTATCGCGACAGACCAAAATTCCACGACAGACAGCGTCTATCGCGATAGACACCGTCTATCGCGACAGACACCGTCTATCGTGACAGACCAAATCACGACAGACGATAGACAGCGTCTATCGCAGTAGACACCGTCTATCGCGACAGACAGCCCCCACGATAGTTTGTGTCTATCGCGACAGACACCGTCTATCGCGACAGACAGACATTTTCGGCAAAAATTAAGGGGTAAATTTTTTGGAAATTTAGGCTAAACTTTGGGCATAGTTGCACTCTCAAATACTCATATACTTGCAAAGGCCTTAGAAAAATGCATTAAAACCCCTGAAAGGTTCTGTTTGTCTAGTTAACCCCCTAAACCCTGAACGGCCATAACTTTTTCATACGAAGTCCATTTTTTGAGCTCTAGGGCTTGTCGGAAAGCTCGTGGCATATACTACACGCCCTCAACTGTTTTTTGTAAGAATAATGAGTTGCTTTTCAGATAGGATATTTGGAAGTTGGCACACTGAGGGGTAGGAACACCAAGGGAGCTCTAGAGGAAATTTCTAGCAATACAAAAGGGGGAACAAGGGTCATTTAAAAAGTGTCTGAAATAAATTGTCTGTCAATTGGAAGGTCAACTTGGAGCTAATCTTGGGACTGATGCAGGTCTATTGAGAAGCAATTGAGAGCGTCCAAGCAAGGGTTTTGTGCAAGCTTGCGAATCAACTTCTCGAGCACTAAAGAGCAAGGATCAGCAAGAAAGGTCGGAATACTCTCTGCTCCTCTTCGTCAATTCCTAGCTTAGGCTAAGAACGATTAGAAGTAGGAGTAAGTCAGGGCGACGATAGGCAACTATCAAGTTGAAGCATACCTAAACTTTCAAGCTCAAGCTAAGGGCATAATCCTTGTACTGTCGAGAATTTTAAAGGGAAAGAATTTAACGTGGAACGATCAACTGTAAGTGCGAAACAACATTCAAATATTCCTGACGACGTGATATCAGACAAGACCTTAAACACGATAAAATAACTAAAAAGAACCAAGCGACTAATATAAAGTAACCAGCAACGAGGTTGTACTCTGGGCAAAGAATTGGGCTACTTAGATAGGCATATGAACCTTAGATCAGGACGACATCTAGTAAGGGAGAGACAAAGCCTTAGATCTTCAGAGGCTAGTGTTAACCACACTGCTAGGTCTTGGGCCTAGCAGTTGAGCCACCACTCGCACTACCCTAGCTCTGAGACCAGTGAGTCAGAGATGTCTCAAGGCATGGACAGACCTACGGGAAGTTTAGGAGTGCCTTACTTGCATAGGGTAGAAGGCCCGTACAAAACGCAGTTGGAATACCTTAGGACCAACCGATTAGGTGCCAGCATCTATGAGGACGGCCTAGGAAGATCTGTGGTACAGATTAAGAATCCTGATCAATCCATTGGACTAGAGCACCCAGCTGTCAAGTTCGAAAACGGAGCATACTTGGACAAAGAAGGAACCATATACGTAGTCACCAGTCACCCAGATAGGACGGACGAATTTGGAAACGTGATCCCCGAAGCGGACTTAGGGGACCTAGAGCAAGGAAACATGGGTACAGAACCTAGAACCCCTCGAGGCAAATCGGTTCTCACTAGGATTATAACACCAGAGTGGATTCCCCAGGATAATAAGAGCATAGATTTGCTCCTCAATCGAGAGACTGACGAAGCCTTCTAGAGGTATAAATCTGATCAGCCAACTGATATAGGAACAATCATGATCTATGAGTTTAAGGATCCTGATAGCCCAGGCAGAGTGACCTACTTAGATCACGCTTCGGAGAGGATCTTTGTGGTTACGGAAAATGATAGGCATGCTTACACTTGGAAGGGTGAACTCGTTTTCCCCCAACCAAGATCGAATGTATCCTATGGTCACCCTGGAGCTGGAACATCCCAAGCTCATGGAATGCAAAGAGACAGAAGTAGAGATAGACCCGAAGTAAGCTTTGCCAACCCAGTGGGCAGAGAAAGAACGAGGACGGAAACAAATAAAGTAGAACGTGAGATACTTAGAGCTCACAGGAATCAAAGAAATGAGCTGAACAAGTGGAGGATCTATTCACACAGTACAATGCCTTTGGTCTGACCCTTAGGAACACTGCCCTGACATGGTTTCAGCCACTAAATGAGAGGCAGTTCAGGAGCATTGACCAACTCCTAGAGGCTTTCATTATTGAATTCTCTAAGAGTGGCATAAGGCATAATACCTCCTCGCTGATTCACAGCTTCAAGCAAACCCCTCAAGAAACCGTGAGACTTGCAGGAAGAAGATTTAGGCAATACCTAGAAAGATGCCCTGTTTCGGAGCTACCCACACCAGCTAAGCAAGTGGCTTTATTTTTGGATGGATTGCTAAGTACCAAATTGAGATCTTATGTGTACCTGAAGGACCCTAGGACCATTGAAGATTGTGTACGCATGTGCATTGACATCGAGGATAACCTGGGGGAGGAGTTAGAGCTTTCCAAGATATACAAAGATTCGGATAGTGCCTCTAACCTCTCTTCCACGCAATCCACATCAATCGAGGAACTTGCAGAGAAAGTAGCTCAGAAACTAGGTGTAACTAGAAAACAAATCCCAAGGTTTGCCCCTGTGAAAAGGTGCTATACTTGTGGTGGCGACCACATGGCGAACGTATGTCCCATTATGGCTCAACCCCGAGTTAATCCTAGTAGCCAGTACTGCACCATAGAACGAAGGTACACCAATCACACTGCGCAAGATTGCCCATACAACAAGCAGGCGGTTAGGCAACCCTACCCTCAGCCATACCCTCAACAGGGAAGATACCAGAACCCGTACCCTCCACAGCCATATGGCAGGCCACAACAACCTTATCAGCAACCATACCAAAACCACCAAAGGCCTCAGCCTGTGTTAGCTCAACAACCCCCTGCCCCAGCTAATGCGATCCCAGTAAAATATGCAGCAGCAAAAGAAAACCTGAATAGAGCTATAGTCCCGGTAACCCCACTGCTTTCCGAAAGTGACCCCAGTGACCATAGCTTTGATTCTACACATGTCGATAGTCCCCAGGCCTACTACATGCAGTCTCCTAAGCATGGTGAGTCCTACTATAGCGAAGAGCCAAACGAACCTAGTTGGGAGTCAGATTACACAAACGTCATGTATGCAAACCCCAATCCTAGGCCTCAACCTAGGCAGGTAAGACCCCCATTCCCTAGAGGACCATGCTACAGATGTCAAGGAGATCACCTCATTCGTGATTGTCCCTTACCTCCACCAACACAACCCCAGTCAGTAACAATTCAGGGCTTCTGCCAAGAATGTGGAAAGGAGCATCTCTTACGAGATTGCCCTAAGAATCCTAATAATATGCCAAAAATCACTCCTATTAACGTTATTGGGTTGGTGGTAGACTCCACAGGAAGTGTGACGTCCACTACACCCGTGCAGGTTGTCACTAGAGCTCAAGCAGTGCATCAAAACCAAGGGGTAAGCAAGGAAAAGAGCCCAGAAGCCAGCGATACTGAGAGCCAAAATAAGAAAAGGACTAGAGCTTGGAGAGATAGCTGTGAACGTATGAAAAGGCAGTGGGCAAAGAAGATGAGTGAACTTGAGGAAAGTCTACGAGAAACCAAGGCCAAAATCATAGAGATCACATCTCAACCGCACTCTCACACATTCCCACCGCTACCATCCCCATCACCCTCCATCCCTCCACCCTCTAAGATACCCCACGTAACCCATCCACCACCCCAAGCAGGATCAGTATTAGCTGATCCCACTCCTGAAGACATAGACATGATGCTTAAAGCATATCAGGCCAGAATCCAAGAAGGGCCAAATGTCACGGATCATGACAAGTGCTACCCTAGGGCTGACCTAGAGATAGAAAGAACCAAGCTTTGCGCGAAAATGGTCGCATTGGCTCAGACTATGTTTGATGCCAGTCGCCTTTTCAATTACTTGGGCTCAGCCAAGACGCAATTACACTTGGATGGACTTCTAGAGAAGTTAGAGGGCATAATTGCAAGATCTGCCAAGGAAGAAAAAAATCAAGAAAGGGAGAAAGCAAGCAAAAACATGACCCATCCCCCATCAAAAGTTTATGTGGCCAATTCCACTGAACCAAACAACTTCCCCTCCTTAGAAAGAATAGAGAATCTAATGGCACAATCACCAAAGGAACCAGCCTCTCAACACAAGGGCAAGGCAAGTGAAAGAGTAAGCATTCCTGCTCAAGAAGCCTATGTGCCTGAAGCCTATGTGCCTAACTCTACGGAGCCGGACACATCATCTTCTATGAATCGATTCACACCAGAATTCCTACGCGAGATTCAAGAAGACAAATGGGCTAAAGAAAGTGAAGTCCCTCCTCCCATTGAACTTGTGGATGAGGCACATGACCAATTCCCACAAGACATCCCATCCATTTATGGAGAGCAGGAGAGTACCCAATCTCAAGAAAGATTAGACTTTGAGTCTAATTCTTTACAAGAACTACCCCATTTCACAGGCCCATGGGAAGCAAAGTCCACCTACATGAGAGCACCTACAGTCATGGTAAGAAACGAAGACTCAGTCATACCTAGGAACACAGAGGTAGTGAAGAACACCAAAGTGCAGTGCAATCTCACTTTGGAAGAGCTGCTTAAGGTTAGACCAGAAGTGTGGAAACATGTCGCCAACCAAGTACCAGGGATAGCAAAACCTCGTTCCCAGGTAGGATCACATAGGACAGTGCCAGAAATACCCTTGGATAAGATAGGAGATATGTGTGAAGGTGAAGAAGGTAATACCTATCTTCCCATTACCTACCAGGACTACACCACCAAGGCAATTTTGGACTCAGGCGGAGGAGTTGCAATTGCTACCACTTCCCTATGGAAGCGTTGGGGCAAGCCAGCACTCAGGCCAACGAGAATGAAATTGCAGATGGCCGATGGTCATATTGAGAGACCCTTAGGATTGCTGGAAGGAATAACTCTCACCACCTGTGGTGTCGAGTTTGAGCATACATTTGCTATATGTGACTTCAGCAAAAATCATGCCTACGAGATGATTTTGGGAAGACCATTTATGCGACAGTTGCAAGTGGTACAGGACTGGGGAACCAATTCTTTGTACCTGCAGCACTTAGGTGTTACGACCAAAGTCAATCTCAAGGATTACTCTCATAGAGATGTCCCTCCTATCCAATGGAATCCCATCCATAGAGCCAAAGATGATACGGAATCCGTGCATTCCATAGGCTCAGGATCCTCATGGATGCATGAAGACACCCACTTATGGATGTGCAAAGTAGCAGTGGACGAAGAGAAGAGAGAAAAAGCTAGAGAGGTAGGTGCAAAAGAAACCCATAGGTCAATCCAAGACCCAGCCTATGCACCTGTAGTTTTCCTAGACGAAGAATTTGAACCTCACGGCTGGGCAGAAAGTTTAGCAACCATGGATGTAGCCATCAATGAGGAACAATGGACACCTCACTGTGATGAGGATGGCTATGACATTTCAGTCTTCTCCATAAAGCCAATCATGGGAGAGGCAGTTCTAGAAGAATGCGAACCTAGCCCTGATGCATTTGAGGATGCAAGTGACTCCGATCTAGAGTCAATCATTATGGACCCACCATTTGCATCAGATGAAGAATACTTCCATGAAGTAGAATTTCAACCCCAGAGGCATGGAGAGGTTACAAATGATGTAAGATTAGCAACACATGTGACCCCGAAGGAAGAAGGGAAGAAACGAAAGAAGAAAGAAGTCTCACCGGAAGAGGAAGAATCTTTGTTTGAGGTTCCAGAAAATTTTAAGAAGTATGAGATAGATGACAGGAGAGTCATGATTAGAATGCCGAAACGAGAGGTGCAATCGGGAGAGGCCTATGATAACAAAGAAACCACCAAGAAAATAGTAGTGGCCCTAGAAGAAGGAGAGGAGAGATGCACGTACATAGGCCATGACCTAACAGAGGAAGAAGAGCATGCGTTGATAGCCTTGCTAAGAGAATACAGAGATGTATTTGCTTGGAGTTACAAGGATTTGAAAGGTGTTGACCCTGATATATGCTCACACACTATCCCCATGACCTCAGATGCTAAACCCTCTAAGCAAAAGCCCTATACATATAACGATAATTACGCTGCTAAGATCAAAGAAGAGATAGATAGACTGGTTGAAGCTGGATTTATCTATGAAATTGAGCACACTGAATGGGTATCCCCCATCGTAGTGGTGCCCAAGAAGAATGGCAAGCTGCGTGTGTGCATTAACTTGAAGAAGGTTAATGCAGCCACAATTCGGGATAACTATCCGCTTCCTATCACAGAGCATCTCTTAGAAAGAGTAGCAGGCAAGGAAGTGTACAGCTTCCTCGATGGATTTTCGGGCTACAATCAAGTAGCCATAGCTCCAGAAGATCAGCATAAGACAGCTTTTGCCACAAAGTGGGGTATATTTGCCTTTCGTGTAATGCCATTTGGGCTTACCAATGCACCAGCTACCTTCCAGAGACTAATGTGCCATGTGTTTAAGGAGTTCCTGAGGAAGAATTTGGAAGTCTATGTTGATGATCTTTGTGCCCATTCCAACATTAGACAAACCCATATTCCTGAACTCAGACAAATCTTTGACAAATGTAGAGAATATCAAGTGTGCCTAAACCCAGAAAAATGTGTTTTCATGGTCAGGCAAGGCAAGATTCTAGGGCACATAGTGTCAAAAAATGGCATATCTACTAACGAAGAGAAAGTAAGAGCCATAGCAGAGTTACCTAGGCCAAAGAACGTCAAGGAGGTACAAGCCTTCATGGGGCATTGTGGTTACTACCGCCGGTTCATTCACATGTATGCTGTCATTGCAAAGCCCATGTACGGACTTCTGACTAACTTTGAGTGGACGGATGAATGTGAGAATTCCTTCCAGGAGCTTAAACGAAGATTATGTTCAGCACCAATCTTGACCACACTAGATTGGAATAAGCCATTCCATGTTCACGTGGATGCATCCAATTATGCCATTGGATGTGTGCTTGCACAACCTACTGGTGAAGGTAACATGGATCTTCCAATTGCCTATGCCAGTAGACAATTGAATGCAGTTGAACGGAATTACACCACTACAGAGAGAGAAGGCTTAGGCATGGTGTATGCGGTTAAAAAGTTTAGACATTATTTGCTTGCAAATAAGTTTAAGTTTTTAATTGACCACCAAGCATTGTTATATCTTGTAAACAAGCCATGCAATACAGGAAGATTAGTGAGATGGTTTCTCTTGCTAATGGAATATGATTTTGAGGTTGTGGTAAGAAAAGGGAGGACTCATTTAAGAGCTGATCATCTTTCTAGGCTCAAATCTGGAGAAGCCCCACAAGGAGTATCAGATGACCTTCCTGACGCTTACTTGTTTAATTTGGAAGTGGTGCCACAGTGGGCTAAGCCATTGGTACCAGTATTGACTTACGGGCCTAACCATCCAGTAGTAAACACACAGAATAGAGAGGTTGTGAAAGCCCAAAAGTACCACATCATGGCCGGAAGCATGTATAAGCACACAGATCAAGGGATCTTGGCCTGTTGTGTGGAAGAGGACGAGTACGCTAAATGGTTGCAACTAGCACATGTAGGTGCATTAGAGCAACACTACTCAAAACAACAAACCCTACAGACACTAAGGAGACTCGGAGTGCATTGGCCAACTATGGAAGCAGATGTCCAAAAGTTGTGCAAAGAATGCCCAATCTGTGGCACTAAACCACCTGTGGAACATGCCACTCTTTATCAAGTGTCCATAGTGCCAGATTGGAGTGAACCTCTAGTATCCTTCCTGAGGACGAAAACATTCCCTCCAGACATGACTCTGGCTAGGAAGAGGAGTTTAGAACAAGAAGCCCTGGATTACTCACTCATTGGTGATAATCTATATAAACGTGGTAAAGATGGTTACCTGAGGCTATGTGTCCATGAAAGTGAATATCTTAAGATCTTGGAAACTGCTCACCAAGGTGTAGCAGGAGGACACTTTGGACCAGATCGGGTGATCAAGGCAATACTATTTGCGGGCTTCTGGTGGCCGACCCTTCACATGGATGCACATACCTATGTGAAACGGTGTGATGTCTGTCAGCGAACTCAGTATCCTATACGTAAAGATGAGATGCCACTGAAACCTATCATGGGTGAACGTGCATTCTCTAAGTGGGGAATAGACTTCGTAGGTCCTATTAATCCCCCAGCTAAGGGTTCCCATGCAGAATATATCATTGTTGCAACAGACTATCTAACTAAGTGGGTAGAGGTAAAAGCCACAACGAAGAACGATGCTCAAACAACTGCTAAATTCTTGTTTGAAAATGTATTCACAAGATATGGGCTACCTATAGAGCTAGTTAGTGATAGAGGTACTCATTTCTTAAATGAGGTTATTGAAAATCTGCTCCAAGAATTCTTGGTAATACATAAGAAGTCTGCCCCCTATCACCCTCAAGCAAATGGCCAGGCTGAGAGCACCAACAAAATCTTATGCAGTGTATTGATGAAATTAGTGAACAACAAACGCTCTGATTGGGACAAACAGCTACACCACGCTGTTTGGGCATACCGAGTCGCCTACAAAACGGTACTCCAAGCCACGCCCTTTCAAATGGTGTTTGGTCAAAATGCTGTGCTACCATTAGACTTTTTGATACCTACATTGAAAGTGGCACAAGAGCATGAATGGACGGGTCATGAACTCTCCTCTAGACTTTTTGACCTTGAACGATTAGGAGAAACTAGACTGAGAGCAGCAGTAGGGATATACGCAGCTAAGAAGAGACAGAAGGCATACTTTGATGCCCATGTTAAGGATAAGGGTTTAAAGGCAGGCGACTTAGTTTTAGTCTACACACTGAAGCAACATGCGAGGAAACTGGAGAAGAGAGGCTACAGACCTATGATCATCAATAGGATCTCCACGAGTGGAGCAGTACAATTAGCCACTTTAGAGGGTGATGTTCTCCCAAACTATATTAGCGGATGTAGAGTCAAGCTGTATCAGGAACCCCTCACGGAGGAAATGCTAAGTCGACTCAATACTGCTAAGAAACGCAAAGAGGAAGAAAAGCGAATTCGAGAAGAAGCTCAAGCAGAAGCCCTAGAGCGCATACGGAGAATGAAATTAAGAAGACAAGGGAGAGAGCACCCTAGGGAAGATGCATATGTAGATCAAGGATATGACGTGGCTATGTGTGAAGTTTCAGGTGTAAGCTCACATAAGATAACTGATCGACGTCCTTTCATAACCTTAGATATAGGACAAGGAAAGAGTGCAAGGACTGTAAGAGCCTTGATTGACTCAGGTGCAGCCACTAGTGCTGTTAAATTGTCTTACTGTCAAGAGTTGCAATTAACTGTCAATCCTATGGAAGCATATCTCATAGGATTGGGAGGCGTGGAAACCCCTTGCATAGGCGAGGTGGAACTTCCCCTCTATATTCATGATGAGGCAATGACAGTTAAAGTACTAGTGTGTCAAGATGAGGATCTCACTGAACCCCTTGTCTTGGGTCAAGACTGGATATATGACCAAGCAGTCAACTTAAACCTAAGAAGTGGACTTCTTCAGGTATGGGTGAATCAAACTAGAATTACAATTGAGTTAAATAATGGAGCACTCAAGGAACTAGAAAAGACACGGACTCCTGGTCCCTCCAGGGGTGCACATGAAGTTGACCATGTTGTTCTTGTCCAAGGCTATGTGATGCAGAAGAATGAAGATCTCAAACAAGGAGTCAGAACCACAATGGAACTCCCTTCTTTTCCAAAGGCCAGAAGGAGGCAGCAACTAAGGGCAGATCAATCACTAAAGACTCTCCGGACGAGAGACCAAAAGAACGCGCGAAGCAGAACAACTCAGCCGATGAAGCAAATGTGGGTGCGAAAAGACGAGCTGCCGGCCGTAACTAAGCTGCAACACCGGTCTCAACTTCCTATTAGTAATCAACGACTTGATGCTAATAAGAGGACTCCTAAAACCTCTGTTGAGAAAGTGAAGTCCATTTGGGTACCCAAGAAGTCGATGACGGTTGACCCACAATCAAGACAAATTTGGGTGCCTAAGGCTTGCTTGCGGGCTCAACTATCCCCACACAATTCACATCATACACGACAGGGTTCACTCGCGCAAGCAGCCACCTCCCACTCTTGTCTGATACACTTGAACACACTACCACCTAGAAGCACGCATAGACTCACTCGTCAATGGGTCCCAATGGCACAACAACTCCCAGCAGAATTACTCATGCAACCCTCCCGAGTCTTCACAAAACCAAGTCCCAAAGCCATCCACTGTATTTGGAAACCTAAAACTTGTAATAGACCCCCAGACCCAGTTGTAAATCCATGCCCACCTACTAACTACGTCACTCTCACATTACATCATTCCACTTAGTTCTGAGGTCCAACCAATTCCTAACTACACACACAAGCACCGAGCACTTATTAACCTACTAATCTCTCCCGAACCTCATGATAATGTTGTAATGGGGACAAAAACGATTCTAACTTGTCCCTTACAATATTAACACATGTTTCTATATTCTCACAGAATCAGAGGGCAAGAAGTAACATGGCAGAAGCGACAGGTCCGAGCTCACAAGTAGGAATACTTACTGCAGGAATCGATGTGGATAGTCTACCTGTGGAGGTGCCACCAACTGAACGACCGGTGGAGCTGCAACACCTTCAGCAAATCCCGGTACCTGATCCACCCACAGGGATCACAGAAAGAGTCCATGCCAATTCTCATTGGTTCAATGGCATGCCAGGTCCATTAGGAGAGGCCAAGTATATATGGGAGTCTAAGTGCGAGTATGACAGATCGTGGGTTCGATTCCAATTCTTCTCCAAGGAGTTCGAGACTCTACAGAACACCGAGGATCTCCAGACCATATGGCAACGTGCCGGGCTAGCAGAATACTTTGAAGCACCACTACCTAAACCAGATCTCCTCCGATGCTACTATTTGTTCTCCACATTACAAGCTAATGAAGAAAAGGACAAACCAGGATCATTTGTTCTTCCCTCCTTGCTGGGCAACAACGAGTTGAAGAGGTTTGAACTTACTGTGGAGTTGGTGAGCGACGCTTTGAATATGCACGGCACACATGTACCCTCTGAAAAGGATGCTCTCGTTCCCACTAACATGAAGGATAGGAAACTATTGAAGCTTAAAGACATGGCAGCACTCACACCAAACGTGTCCATCCCTCTCCGTATGTGCATGCAACATTTTGCTTTCCCCGGCCAAGACCGCTTCACACAACCACACAAGAGAATCTGGTTCGCTCTCTACTTAGCGGAAGCAGGTGCGTTACCAATTAAGCTACCGGTATGGATTATAGATCAATTGTATGAAGCAAATAAAAGGTCTTCTAGGAAATTAGTGGTGAACGGTTGCTGTGCAATCACACGCATTATTTACCGGTGCCTAGCATACGATGTTCCCATTGAACGTGCCTTAACTTGGGCACAATTACAAATGTTTAAGAAGCTCAAAACATCCACACATCAATCCAAGCGCATGAGGGGTGTGATCCCTTGTGTCCAGACAAGGGAAGTTCTGACTACTCCGGAGGTATCGCCACGAAGGGAGACCACTGTACCTCCCTTTACCATTAGGATACCCAGGTCGGGATCTGAAACTACGACACAAGCTACCCCTTCAGCTCCTCCTGCTCCACCTGAATTTGAATTTGCTGCAACTGGAGATGCTAAAGGAATGGACCCCTAGGACTTCGAAGCATTCTTACAAAGTACACAATTCTCTGATGTGGAGTTTTATTCAGATGCAGAGGAACAAGGCACATCTTCACGAAGAAGAAGAAAATCTACAGACGGCCGACATGTACATTGGAGTGACGCTCAGCAAGGTCAACAGCAAGGACACCTAGAAGAAGAAGGAGCGTATGAAGAGGAGACCACTGAAGCCCCAGCCTATACAGCAGAGCTCCGAAGGTTATATCAAATTATGGAAAGAGTGCGATCGCAACAACTGCTCACCGAACAGAGCAGTAGAGTGCTCATGACTCAGTTGTTGGAAGAAGCAGGAGTTGACTCAGAATATAGGGAAGGCCTCTTATTGATGGCAGAAACATATGGGGTAGTGGAAGCAGTGCGCACTGCCATTAGGAGGTCTCCAGTTCAATATGATCCACGAAGGTTCCAGACACGACCACGGGCAGGTAAGAATATCCAAATTCCCATTACAACTGTAGAAGAGCCAACTTTTACATCTGAACCCATCAGGACAACCTCCCAAGCAACCGAAACGGCTAGTCAAGAGCACCCAGTCACCCATGAGGAATCCACCGAGCCACTACCACCCACACCCCCACCATCGCCTCCTAGAGCAGAAACCGTGGAAATCACCTCGACCACTCAACCCACCGAACCAACCTTCATCTTCCGTACTCCCATCTCTAGTTCAACCCTATTCTCTACCTCTGATAACCCAATCTTTAAAGCAACCCCCATCACTACACAATCCACCGAACCGCTCATAGAGCCTGCCCTAGGACAACCATCGCCCATGCCCTCAGCCATAGGTCATCCTGACCCTAGATCCACATTCATGGGTTTTCCTGCTACCACGCAACCCTTCACGCCCTCCTCAAATCTACGACCTCAACCCCCGACCTCCATCTCTCCATTTCTACAATCCCTCCATGACCTCCTTGCTAGAACTTTTCAACCCAGGTCTCAACCATTTCCTTTCTTTTCAGCTCCCCACCCCACTTCTCATCTATTCACCACTTTCACACACACACCACCTACCATTCCAATGTATATGGCAGACCCCACACTCGCACCCACTCCTGAAAGTATGGACATTTCACCACCCACGGCACCTCCCCCCACGATTCCACCTCCTCCCATTCCCCCTCCACCAATTTCACCCACACACACGACTTCAATAGACACATCATTCACTCTTCCCCTTCCCCAATTCCCTTCCCATGCATCTTCCACTGTAAACACCACCCACTCATCTATAGGAAATGCATTGGACACCATGCTAGCTTGTATATCAAACTTAAGGACAGATTACAATCAGCTCCAGCAACAGAATGAACGCCTGCACGAGCACTCAGAGACACTACAGCACCGCCTCGCGGTAGTAGAGGAGGAAAATGCTCGCCTCCACACACAGTTCCAAACTCTCCAAGAAGCTCATGGCATATTGGAGGTACAGTTACAGAACACAGATCAGGAAGCGATACAGGTGGTAGAAGGTCACCTACGGACACAACTGGAACACAATTCAAAGCTTCAGCGAAATATGGCTCTACTCAAACGCCATCTTGCGGCCGCTCAGGAAGAGAATCGACGCCTGCAAGTACAAAATCAAGAGAACCTGGAAGCAGCTATTGAGAGCACACCGGGGGCACCCATCAGCCCATCAAAGTTTCAAGCAGTGACCCCCGATAATATCAAGATCATATTGGAAGACTATGCCATGCTGCTTGAAGCACATGACCAGCTATCGGAGGAACTGGGCCAACTGAAGCAGAAACACCAAAAAGAAACAACAACAGCCTCTCCAACCACCCCCTCCGCGGCTTCACTTCTCACAGACTCAGAGGCCTTAAAAGATCTCCAGAAACAGGTCACCGAATTGCAAACACGTCTACTACAATATGAGAGACCACCTTCCCCTCCAGAGGCTCCCACTGACGAAGAAGTAGTACAAATTCCTGTGGAACAAACGTTTGAAGAAGAATACGACCCACAACCATTCCCAGGAGGCCAACAAACAGAAGAAGCTCAGGACACATTCGAGGCACCACGGCCTCCATGGCTACGTCAAGTGGAGGAAATCGGGAGTTCTCACGAAGAGCGCACAGTAGTGCAAAATCAGGCCATGAGGGTCATAGAGGAAACTGTGCTACAAACGGCTTACTTCAAGAACCTGTCATCGAGACGCCTTATCCTCTCATCTGAACTCCAATACAGGCCTTATTATATTATCTTGGCTGATTATAATGCAGAAATACAGAGAGTCACGGGTCAGATTCCTACCTTTGCTACCCAATTTCAACCCGAAGACCTTCCTCCAGAGGTGCAAAAAGGCAAAATTCGTCAACCCACCTGGCGGCAGAAACTTCTAGAGACATATCCAGAAATGCTACGCACATGGAACAACGCGCCTTTACACCTCCTATACAATCCATGCTACGGTCCAGTTCCACGCCGCAGGTCTTGGAAGGCATTCAATATCAAAGTGCAGAACAACGCGCAATGCAAGGAATGGCTAAACTACCCGTACATTGCGCCACCACAGGGACCACCGTCGGTAGCATACATGATGGGAACAATTCACCACTGGATGCCGCGATTGAAGCCCATGCAAGATGTAGCAACGCAAATGATGCTTAAAATCTTAGATATGATGCAGGTAGTCCTAAAAACTTTTAGAAATGCAGCCGCACCACAGGTACGTCTCCCGGGGTTTAGCAATGGAAATTATGACTTGGTGTATGACATGAGCACCACCCCCAGTATTCGTGTGGCTTACGCCTGGCATGCACGCATCAAATACCTCCCTGCATGTTACAAACAGACCTTCGAAGAAATGTTCAGATCAGGTTTCTGGGAGTATCACTTGGAGATTTTCGCACCGAAGCCAACACACCTGCTCCATCTTTTTGCTTGTGAACAAGCAATGTACTCTGAGTACTACACCACCCCGCAACCAGAGGCCCCTGGTGCAATAAATTGGGATGCATTGGAAGCTGATCTAGCAAGAGGCTTAAGGATAGGAGAACATGAACTTGCCACCAATGTCATCCAATACTATATCGACCACCCGAGAGAACAAAGGTCTGTCAGGGGCGACAGACGCTAGAAAGGGGGGCGTGTTGGCATACAAAGCAACAGAGGAGTCATGCACAATACGGCAACAAGGCCAAATCATTTTTTCCATGGACTATTTACAACTCAAGTGATTTTAATCACTACACAAACATTGTAAATCCCATTTTTGGTAGAATAGACTCCATTTTGTGCAAGCCGAGGAGTCCTCGAGCTTGAGGAGTATTAGAACTAGCGACATATCAATTTTCATAATTTTTAGACTCTGTTTGAGCCCTCAAATAGACTCTAGAACCTAATTTTTAACTAGGCCGGACACTAGGTCTGGACAAGATCAAAGCTAGTTAGAAAACTATAAAAAGAGCTAGAGAGCTCATTTTTGGGGTTAGATTGTTGCTGAATTGAGCTTATGTAAGAGACATTTTGACTAATGCAAAGAACTCCATTGTTCCTCTCCTTGTTCTTGCCTTGTGTGCGCGTGTGTGTATGTGTGTGCATGCTTGTGTGCTTCTCACTCACACACTTGTGCCTTCACTTGCTCATAGTCTTCATACCAGTCCTCACGTCTCCACGGATTGACAATTATGAGGTGAATCTTCTCACGTTGGTACTCACCATTGTGCTAGAGTGACACAAAGCAATCGATGAAGGCCGACCATAATAACGTACAGATTTGGGTGCCTAAGAACTTAGTTGCAGCTCAACAAGGACAATTACACATGTGGGTACCCAAGGCACTCTTACATGCACAAACATCACTGATCTCCCTCACAGGAAAAGTCTCAACAAAGCAGCCAAGGGGAAGCAAGGGTCAGAACTAGGCACAAAGAACCAAAGAAGATCAACTCAGCTCTTCGACAATAATAAGAAGACAACCCTCAAGAATATGGGTTTGGAAGCAAAAGGCACTAGTAGCAACCACAAAACAAAAGAGCCACCCACGAGGGATACAAAATTTCACCAACCACTCAAAGATGAAGACGTCAAAAGTGACATGTACACAACCACACACAGTTCTAAGATGGATCCCTATCCTCCGGAGGAAAGATCAATTGCCATTCGGGGATCCAATGGATACCTCCAACAAAGCAATTCACATAACTCCCAAGTACTATTCCTATGTATGGAATCCATTTCTCATTGCATAGCCGTTGCACCTATGGAATTGTTTGTACCCAGCTTATGGATGTCATTGGCGCACAAGTTATTACCCAAAGATTCTATCCCTTTCAAGTTCGATGCTTTACGGTCTTTGGATGAGCATGGTCTAGAAAGCTTTTTGGTTCTTCAGGAAGTCCAGTTGCAGCAAGCTAAAACACATGATTGGTTCTCAAGGCTCCTGTCTGTATAGTAGGGAAATCGGTTCTTTTTTACAATGCCAAGTCTAATCGCTCGGCAGGAAAGTTCAAGCTTCATTGGTTTGGTCCCTATTGCATTGCAGAATAGATTGGTCCGACTACTTTTCGGTTATCTACATTGACTGGCACTCTATTACCTAAACCCATTAATGGATCTAAACTCCATCTGTATTGGATGCCACCCACTTCTCCTTAACTTTGCGTATATTTCACTTTAGCTTCATTAGGATCACATTTGTTTTGGTATCTTTGACCCATTGTGTTGAGAGCAGTATGGGCACCCAAGGACTGACTAGACAAGGAAGCCAGCGGAGAGAGTGAGAGCGAGGTGAAGGATTAAGTAGACAAAGCAGTCGACGCAAATCTGGCAGATAGGCCCTTCAAATTTTTCCAAATCAACATCTTTATAACAGTGATTCTTATCACTAACAATCATTGTAAATACCATGTCATATTTTTGTAGCTCCATTTTGTGCAAGCCAAGGAGTCCTTGAGCTTGAGGAGCCTTAGAAGTACCTACATATCAATTTTCGTATTTTTTAGACTCCGTTTAAGCCCTCAAATTGGCCCTGGAACCTAATTTTCAACTAGGCCGGACACTAGGTCTGGACAGGGCCATAACCTAGTCAAAAACTATAAATAGAGCTAGAGAGCTCATTTTTGAGGTTAGCTTGTAACTAAATTGAACTTGTATGAGCTTTTGGAAAGTAATCTAAGAACTCCATTGCTTCTCACTCTTTGTCTTGCCGTGTGTGCGTGTGTGTGTGTATGTGTGTGCATGTTAGTGTGCTTCTCACTCACACACTTGTGCCTTCACTTGCTCGAGGTCTTCATACCATCCTCATGTCTTCCCGGATTGACATTAAAGGAGGTGCTACTCATCACTGAGCTACACCAAATTTTGGCGTCATTGCCAGGGAACGATCTTTGAGGACGAGCGTGTGATGGTAAGACGTAGAGTTGTGACGTTGGCGTTGTAGGTAATTTCTTTACTTTTCCTTACTTTTCTCATCCTCACTTCATCATCATCATCACCATCATCATCCCCATCATCTTCCACCTCCATCTCCATCATCGCAAAAATTTCAGTTTTTTGACTATATCTCCTTCCCCCTATCATTTCCCTCATTTCACTTGTGAGAGAGAGCGAGAGAGCGATCTTGTGTGCACTGTTTTTGCATGTTTGTTGAGTTTTTGCAGGTTCCAGCAACATCATCCCCTCCAGCACGTTGCGCAGGTACAGAAATGTGCAGAACTGTCTCGCAGTCGCCAGCTTCTGTCGATCGCGATTGACTGAAATTTTCATCTTTTGGTAAAACTGAGTGCACCCCAGTAGACTAGAGGCTTGGCACAACACAAATCCACAAAAATTTTTGAAAAAATTGCAAATTTTCAGTCCATCACGAGTGATAGCATCAATCGCGACTGACACCTGTCCATCGTGACGGACAGCCATCCATCGCGACCGACAGCCATCCATCGCGACAGACACCTGTCAATCACGACGGACAGCCATCCATCGCGACCGACAGCCATCCATCGCGACGGACACCTGTCCATCGCGACGGACACCAATCGATCGCGATTGACAGCCCAGTCGATCGCGATTGACAGCCATTTTCGGCCATTTTTTAGGGTTTATTAAATTGAGGAATTTGGCTAATTTTGGGCATAACTATTGGGCTATAGGACATATAGGGAGGCTATAAACAAGCAATTTGAGGAAACCCTATTGACCTGTTAGCCTGTTTGAACCCTGTTTTAATCCCTGAAGCCTCAACTGACATTAATTTCTCATACGAAATCCGTTTGCTGTGATTCTTGTTTTGTTGGAAAGCTCGTGAGGAGTACAACCAAAACTTTCACTGGTTATGTGAAAATTAAAATCAAGATTATTAGATAGGGTTTTTTGAAGTTGACCATACCCCGAGGTAGGAAAACTGAGGGATCCTTGGGATTGTTTTCCATAAAGGCAAAGGATAATTTGGTCTGTGAGATACAGGCATAAAAGTGGTCTATTGTGGCATTTGAATCTAAGTCTTGAGCTAATCGTGGGACTTTTACAGGTCCAGTAAGAGCACTTGAGAGCATCCAAAGCAAGGGTTTCTTTGCAAGCTTGAGAACCGGGTTCTTGAGCGTCATAAAGCAAGGGATCAACAAGTAAGGTCGGAATATTCTCAACTCCCTTTGTCAATTCGTAGCTTAGGCTAAGTGCGGGAAGTGCTAGGAGTAAGTCAGGGCGACGATAGGCATCAATCAAGTTGAAGACTACCTATGCACTCAAGTTCAAGGTTAAACATAATCACTTCGTGATGCGATAACCTTAAAGGAAAGAATCTAACGTGGAACGATCAACTTACAGTGCGAAAATATACTCAAATATTCCTGACGACGTGATTTCTGACAAGAGCATACACACGGTAACCACTAAAAAGAATCAAGTAACTAATACAAAAGAACTCAGCAACGAGGTTGTACTTGGGCAAATTTGGGCTATTCAATTAGGCTTATGAACCTTAGATCAGGGCGACATCTAGGGAGAGATAGACAAAGTTTTAGGTCTTCAGAGGCTAGTGTCAACCACACTGCTAGGTCTTGGGCCCAGCAGTTGAGCCATCACTCATACTACCTGTAGCTCAATGATGAGTAGCACCTCCTTTAATGTCAATCCGGGAAGACGTGAGGATGGTATGAAGACCTCGAGCAAGTGGCGGCACAAGTGCGTGAGTGAGAAGCAACTAGCATGCACACACATACACACACACGCGCACACACGGCAAGACAAAGAGTGAGAATCAATGGAGCTTTTAGATTACTTTCAAAATGCTCTTACAAGTTCGTTTCAATTACAATCCACCTTCAAAAATGAGCTCTCTAGCTCTTTTTATAGTTTTTGACTAGGTTCTGACCCTGTTCAGACCTAGTGTCCGGCCTAGTTAAAAATTAGGTTCCAGGGCTTATTTGAGGGCTCAAACGATATCTAAAAAATACGAAATTTGGCAGGTAGATGCTTCTAATGCTCCTCAAGCTCAAGGACTCCTTGGCTTGCACAAAATGGAGCTACAAAAAGATGAAATGATATTTACAATGGTGCTTAGTGATGATAATCACTTTTAATGGGTGTAGAGGTTTTGAAAGATTAAGGTTGCCTTAGTGCTAAATCTGCGTGAATGTTCATAAGTGCTTCTTCTTGAAAAATTGTTGGCCTACTTGCCGGGTCTTCGTTGACTTCCTTGTCTGCTTGGGCCTTCTCTTCTCTCGGACTCTCTTCTTGTGCTTCCTTGTCTTGTCAATCCTTCAGCTCCAGCTCCAACACCCCCCCCTCTCTCGCGTCTGCCGTCCCTGACAGACCCTTGTTGAGAGGTTTTTTGTATGTAGTATTCGACGACGTCCTGCGCTAAATGATGTTCAGCAATTCGTAACCCTTTAGCCAAATCTGTTAGAAGAGCATCCCAGTCTACCGGCCCAGGAACCTATGGGTGTGGGATACGTAGCTTTTCGGAGTGGAGAGCTTGTTCCACTGCAAACAACTGCAAGAGATGGGAGGGTCTGGGAATGAATATCTCGGAGTGATATTCCCAAAATCCCGTGACAAACATCTCTTCGAACGTTTGTTTGAAACAGGCCGGTAGATATTTGATGCGAGCGTGCCATGCATACACAACATTGATCGATGGAGTTGTGCTCATGTCGTATACAAGATCCTGGTTCCCTTCATTAAATCCTAGTGCTGAGAGATGCGGTTCCTTGACATTTTTGAAGGTCCTGAAGGTGACCAGCATAAGTTCGAAAATTTTCTGGCACATCTGAGTCATGATATCAGGAACATTCTTGAAACGGACCCCCCAATGTCGGATCGTTGAAATCATATAGCCAATTGTAGGTGCGCCTTTAGGGGGTGCGAAGTACACATAATTTAACCACTTCTCACATCCTTTAATCGTCAGCACTGTATGTGTGTACTCCGGCCAGGATCTCCTTCGAAACACAGGGCAATAACATGGATTATATTTGATGTACAATGGCATGTTGTTCCATGTTCTTACCATTTCCGGGTAGGTTTCGAGCAGTCGAATTCTCCATGTTGGTTGGCGGATATGTCCTTGCTTGGCACTCTCTGGGATGTCATCGGGTGCAAATTGGGTGGCAGAGGTGGGTTCCCTTGAGGTGTGGCGCTTGATCTCCGCATTATAGTCCGCCATTAGCACGCAAAAAGGTACATACAGATCATCCGATGGGCCGATCCACCTATGGTGTGAAAGATTCTGAAAATAATCAGATTTTATTACCACCTCCTCCAATTTTGACATCAAGGCGATTTGGACTGCCACCCTGTCGTCATGTGTCGTGGCTACTTTCTCTAACTTTTGCATCCATTCCGGTGCCTCGATCTCAATTGTGTCCATGCCCTGTTCTGTGCGCTTACCTCCGGGTGTTGGCATCGGGACATAGGGATCCTCAAATGTTTCTTCTACCTCAATTGGCACCAGGTCGTCAGGCTCGGGGTCTACCAGAGGGGAGGGCTGACGTTCATACTGCATAACCTTGCTGCGTAATTCCTCAAGTTCGGCCCGGAGTTTACTGACCTCTTCAGCTGTTTCTTCTGCGGTTATGCTCGGGCTGGGTTCTGTTTGTCGAGTGGCCAATTGTCTTCGTAACTCATCTCTTTCTTTTTCTAAAGCGGCATGGGCCTCCATTAAGTGTGCATGAGTTTCTAACACCACCTGCATATTCTCAGAGGGTATCGCCTTGAATCGTTCTGGGTCAATCTCTTGTGGGGAACCCTCCATGGCCGCTTCCAGGTTTTCTTCGTTCTGTTTTTGTAATCTCTTATTCTCTTCTAACGCGGTCGACATGTGTTTTCGGAGGAGGCCCAAGTTCCGTCGAAGTTTCAGGTTTTCCGTGATCTGAGAATGGAGCAACTCGTCCATATGTCGTCGTTCTTCATCATCTGTTTGAGGTGGGTTGGCTTCTAATTGTGCATATTGCTTCTGTAATGTCACGTGCTGCTGTTCTAATTGTTGCTTCTGTTCTTCAAGATTCCTACATCTTGCTTGGAGATCCTCGTGGCGTTGGAAGAGCCTTGTATGTTGGTCGTCCAAGTGTTGGTAATGTTGCTGGAGTTGGGCCATGCATTGATGCATATTATTAAATAGGTTACCGAGAGGAATAGTGTTAAATGCAGAGGGGTAGGGAAAGGGAAAGGGGGTTGTGAATGCAGTACTGGGGACGGGTGAGGGGGGAGGTGGGGGAATGGGAGAGTGTGGGTAAATGGGGGATGGGAGAGGTGCAGAGGTGGGTGATACCTCCATGAAAGTGGGGTTCGTGGTGGGAGTGACTGTGAACATGGGGATTGTGGTAGCGGTGAGGGTTGTGAATGTGTATAGAGGTGTGTGTAATTGTGAACTTCTAGGAAGTGTGCTCGGGGTGGTGAGGTGTACAGTGGCTGTAGTTAGACTTATGTTTTCAGTGGGAGTAGAGTGTGTGGGTTGGCTGATGGTTTGTGTGTTGGTGTGTGCAGTGGTTTCAGAGGTGGTGACAGTGGAGGCTACAGTGGTGGAGGGAGGTGATTGAGGTCGATGTGGGGGAGAAGGTGGCAAGGGAGGTGATGGGGGTGCACTCGATGTGTGGACTTCCTCGGTGTCGTGAACTGTGTGTGCCGTGCCAGTGGTCGTGGGGGTGCCTTGTGGTCCTGATCCTAATACATTCATCTGTTTTCCCGTTCGTGGGGGGCGTCTTCCATATCTTCTCTCTATTCTGCATGAGTGCACGAGTGCGGTATGCACCGTTTCTGGTACTCCCAAAGCATCTGATATCATTTCTAAGGTGGCACGGTATTGTTCGTCCACACCTTCCTCCTCCAGAATCTGGTTCATGAGAGCTTTACCCGCAGCTAATGAGAGCCTGTGTTGCTCTTGAACTTGGTTCATTGTATCGTAAAGCTTCTTTAATGCGCTAGTGTATGCGGGAGCACCTTCTAGTACTTGTAGGGCTTCTGGATCATACTCTTGTTCTTCTGCTTCTGATTGTCCGCCCTGTGTCTGTCCATGAGCTTCTTCTTCAGTGTCCACGTTGACTACGTCTGGTTGGCGGGTCTGTGCTTGGTCTGGGGCCGTTTGTTGTCCACTGGCTTGCTCTTCTTCAACCTCTGCATTTACAGCTTCTATGATTCTTGCAACTTCTTCGTCAGTTAAGTCCTCTAGAGTGAACCCATGCGGGAACTCCAGATCAGTCGGTATTGGTGGAAATACAAGGTTGGGGCCATCTGTGCTGTGCCTGGGTAGCCTGATAGTAAACGGTTGCACTCGTCGGGGGAGTCTTGGGGTTGTCTCAGGCGTCAGGGTTGCACCGCGAGCTTGTGCACAAGGCATCTGGACGGTGCCTCACATCTTCTTTGAGGGAGGCCCTACGGCTGACAACCTGCGTTGAAATTCCTGTGCTCTGGACCAGATCAGAGCCCTTTGCACCGGTACATCATAGGCGAGACATCTGTATACAATTCTTGTGAGTGCACAGCAACCGTACAATACAGATCTTTGCTTTTTATACCATCTCTGATGGGCCATATGAATCTGGTCAATAATCCAGTGGGGCATATTGATGGTCAACTCAAAAGCATCCGCCAGGTAGAGGCTAAACCAAATCTTTTTGGGAGGCATTGTGAATCTATCCTGCGCGGGGAAGGCGAAATGTTGCATGACCATACGTAAGTGGATGGCGATCGTGGGTGTCATTGCAGCCATGTCCTTCAGCTTTGTCAGATTCCTATTCTTCATGTTGTCTGGAACCATTGTCTCTTTCTCTGTTGGAATGTGCATTCCCTGCATGTCGAGTGCTTCTCTTACCAGATTGATAGTTAAGCGGAAACGCTTCAGCTCGTTGCCCCTTGTGAGTGATGGGAGCACAAAGGAGCTGTATCCTTTCTTGTCTTTGCTGGGGGTGAGGGTACTAATTAGATATGAGCATCTGAGGAAATCTGGCTTTGGTAGTTGGGACTTGAAGTAGTCATAAAGCCCTGCCTTCTTCCAGATCGGCTTCAGTCCTTCGTTATTCTGTAGCCTTTCAAATTCCCTGGTAAAGAAATGGTATCGGCCCCATCGTCCATTGAATTCGACTTCGGACTCCCACATATACGTGCCTTCACCCAGGGGGCCAGCAAGGTCACTGAACCAATGTGAGGTTTTGCCCACCGGCATTGTGTGTCCCTGCGGGGGATTCTGAATTGGTATGGCGTGCAATGCCCGTAATGCCGCTGGTCTTTCCTTTAACTCCTCCTCGACTGGAAGACTTTCGATGTCCACCACTTGTGGGCTGGTGCCTGCCTGGGAGCTAGTTCCTACTGTATCAGCCATTTTACTTCTTGCTGTCTGTCTCTGTGAGAATATACAAACAGGTGTTAATATTGTATAGGACAAGTGAGGACCGTTGTTCCCATCACAATATTAACATGAGGGTCGGGAGCGAATAATGGGTTAGTAAGTGTTCGGTGCACGTGTGTGTGGTTAATGCTTGGGTAATCCTAGGAGACTAATGAAGTTAGCAAGTGGGGATGAGTTTACAAATTGGGGTCGGGGGATTTATTACAGGTCTTAGGCTTCCAAATGCAGTGGGTGGGCTTTGCTTTCGGTTTCGTAGAGACTCGAGAGAGCTTTCTAGGTGTCGCGGTTTGAAAATGAGGCTTTTTAGGGACCCATTTACAATTGATTACTTGCACGCTCTTGGGTCTTGGTGTGTTCTTGAGCGTTGAGAACGAGTGAATACGGGCAGTATGCATAGCTGCGTTATGCTGTTTAGGTTGTGGCCTCGGCGTAGCTACTTGTGCCCTCAAGCAAGCCTTAGGCACCCAAATTTGTCTTGATTGTGGGCTAGCCTTCATCGACTTCTTGGGCACCCAAATAGATTTCACATTAGCGGAAGAATTTCTGCAAGACTTCTTATTAATGTCATGTTGTTGGTTATTAATAAGAAACTTCGCCCGTGTCATTGGCGGTGGTGCAACCGGTTGTTCGCCTTTCCGCACCCACACATGGTTTATTTTCTGGGACATTCTGTTGAGCAGGTACTTTTGATCTCGGACATAGGTAGTACTCTGCTTCTTCTGCCTTTGATCCACCGTGGGTTGCTGCCTCCTTCTGGCCTTTGGAAAAGAAGGGAGTTCCGTTGCATTCCTGACTCCTTTTTTGCGAATATCATTCCTCTGCAACACATAGTTTTGGACAAGAACAGCATGGTCATCCTCATGTGTACCCCTGGAAGGACCAGGAGTCTGTGCCTTTCCTAGTTCCTTGAGTGCTCCATTGTCTAATTCTACTGTAACTCGACTATGATTGATCCAAACCTGGAGAAGTCCACTTCTTAGGTTTAAATTGACTGCTTGGTCATAGATCCAATCTTGACCCAAGACGAGAGGTTCAGTGAGATCCTCATCTTGACACACTAGTACTTTAACGGTCATTGCCTCATCGTGAATGTAGAGGGGAAGTTCCACCTCGCCCATGCAAGGGGTTTCCACGCCTCCCAATCCTATGAGATATGCTTCCACAGGATTGACAAGTAACTGCAACTCTTGACAGTAAGACAACTTAACAGCACTAGTGGCTGCACCTGAGTCAATCAAGGCTCTTACGGTCCTTGCACTCTTTCCTTGTCCTATATCTATGGTTATGAAAGGACGTCTATCAATTATCCTATGCGAGCTTGTTCCTGCAACTTCACACATGGCCATAGGAAATCCTTGATCTGCATAGTCATTCGCTCTAGGCTGATCTCTACCTTGCCTTCGTAATTTCATCCTTCTGATGCGTTCTAAAGCTTCAGCCTGAGCTTCTTCTCGAACTCGCTTTTCTTCCTCTTTGCGCTTCTTAGCAGTGTTGAGTCGGCTGAGCATTTCCTCCGTGAGGGGTTTCTGATACAACTTGACTCTGCAACCGCTAATATAGTTAGGGAGAGCATCACCCTCTAATGTGGCCAATTGTACTGCTCCACTCGTGGAGATCCTATTGATGATCATTGGTCCGTAGCCTCTCTTTTCTAGCTTCCTCGCGTGTTGTTTCAGTGTATAGACTAAAACTAGATCTCCTGCTTTCAAACCTTTATCCTTCACATGGGCATCGAAGTATGCTTTCTGTCTCTTCTTGGCTGCATATATTCCTGCAGCGGCTCTCAGTCTTGTTTCTCCTAATCGTTCAAGGTCAAAGATCCTAGAGGAGAGCTCATGACCTGTCCATTCGTACTCTTGTGCTACTTTCAACGTAGGTATTAAGAAGTCCAAGGGTAGCACAGCGTTTTGGCCGAATACCATCTGAAAGGGGGTGGCTTGGAGTACCGTTTTGTAGGCCACTCGGTATGCCCAAACAGCATGGTGTAGCTGTTTGTCCCAATCAGAGCGTTTTGTGTTCACTAATTTTGTCAGTACATTGCATAAGATCTTATTAGTGCTCTCAGCCTGTCCATTAGCCTGAGGGTGATAAGGGGCAGACTTCTTGTGTACTACCAAGAATTCTTGGAGTAGATTTTCAATCACTTCGTTCAAGAAATGAGTACCTCTATCACTTACAAGCTCTATAGGTAGCCCATATCTTGTGAATACATTCTCAAACAAGAATTTAGCAGTTGTTTGAGCATCGTTCTTTGTCGTAGCTTTTACCTCTACCCACTTGGTTAGATAGTCTGTTGCCACAATGATGTATTCTGCATGAGAACCCTTAGCTGGGGGATTAATAGGACCTACGAAGTCTATTCCCCACTTAGAGAATGCGCGTCCACCCATCATAGGTTTCAGTGGCATCTCATCTTTGCGTATAGGATACTGAGTCCTTTGACAGACATCACACCGTTTCACATAGGTATGTGCATCCATGTGAAGGGTAGGCCACCAAAAGCCCGTAAATAGGACTACCTTGATCACCCGATCCGGTCCAAAGTGTCCGCCTGCTACACCTTGGTGAGCAGTTTCTAAGATCTTAAGATACTCACTTTCATGGACACATAGCCTCAGGTAACCATCTTTACCACGCTTATATAGATTATCACCAATGAGTGAATAATCCTGGGCTTCTTGTTCTAAACTCCTTTTCCTAGCTAGAGTCATGTCTGGAGGGAATGTGTTTGTCCTCAAGAATGATACTAGAGGTTCACTCCAATCTGGCACAATGGAGACTTGATAGAGAGTGGCATGTTCCACAGGTGGTTTAGTGCAACATATTGGGCATTCCTTACACAACTTTTGGACATCAGCTTCCATAGTTGGCCAATGTACTCCGAATCTCTTTAGAGTCTGTAAAGTTCGTTGCTTTGAATGGTGTTGCTCTAGCGCACCTACATGTGCTAATTGCAACCATTTAGCGTACTCATCCTCTTCTACGCAACAAGCCAAGATCCCTTGATCTGTGTGCTTGTACATGCTTCCTGCCATGATGTGGTACTTTTGGGCTTTTACAACTTCTCTATTCCGAGTGTTTATTACTGGATGATTAGGCCCGTATGTCAATATTGGTACCAATGGCTTAGCCCACTGCGGTACAACTTCCAAATTAAACAAGTAAGCATCAGGAAGGTCATCTGACACTCCTTGTGGGGCTTCTCCCGATGTGAGCCTAGAGAGATGATCAGCTCTCAAATGATTCCTACCTTTCCTTACCACAACTTCAAAATCATATTCCATTAGCAAGAGAAACCATCTCACTAATCTTCCTGTATTGCATGGCTTGTTTACGAGATATAACAATGCCTGATGATCAGTAAAAAATTTAAACTTATTTGCAAGCAAATAGTGTCTAAATTTCTTAACTGCATATACCATGCCTAATCCTTCTCGCTCTGTAGTGGTGTAATTCCGTTCAGCCGCATTCAATTGTCTACTGGCATAGGCAATTGGAAGATCCATATTACCTTCACCAGTAGGTTGTGCAAGAACACATCCAATAGCATAATTGGATGCATCCACATGAACATGGAATGGCTTATTCCAATCTGGTGTGGTCAAGATTGGTGCTGAACATAATCTTCGTTTAAGCTCTTGGAAGGAATTCTCACATTCATCCGTCCACTCAAAGTTTGTCAGAAGTCCGTACATGGGCTTTGCAATGACAGCATACATGTGTATAAATCGTCGGTAATAACCACAGTGCCCCATGAAAGCTTGTACTTCCTTGACATTCTTTGGCCTAGGTAGTTCTGCTATGGCTCGCACCTTTTCTTCGTCAGTAGATATGCCATTCTTTGACACTATGTGTCCTAGAATCTTGCCTTGCCTGACCATAAAAACGCACTTTTCTGGGTTCAGGCATACTTGATATTCTCTACATTTATCAAAGATTTGTCTGAGTTCAGGAATATGGGTTTGTCTAACATTGGAATGAGCACAAAGATCATCAACATAGACTTCTAAACTCTTCCTCAGGAACTCCTTAAACACATGGCACATCAGCCTCTGGAAGGTAGCTGGTGCATTGGTAAGCCCAAATGGCATTACTCTAAAAGCAAAAATGCCCCATTCTGTGGCAAAGGCTGTCTTATGCTGATCCTCTAGGGCTATGGCTACTTGATTGTAGCCCGAAAATCCATCAAGGAAGCTGTACACTTCCTTGCCTGCCACTCTTTCTAAGAGATGTTCTGTGATGGGAAGCGGATAGTTATCTCGAATTGTGGCGGCATTAACCTTTTTCAAGTTAATGCACACACGCAACTTGCCATTCTTCTTGGGCACCACTACGATGGGGGATACCCACTCAGTGTGCTCAATTTCATAGATAAATCCAGCTTCAACCAGTCTATCTATCTCTTCTTTGATCTTAGCAGCGTAATTATCGTTATATGTATAAGGCTTTTGCTTAGAGGGTTTAGCATCTGAGGTCATGGGAATAGTGTGTGAGCATATATCGGGGTCAACGCCTTTCAAATCCTTGTAACTCCAAGCGAATACATCTCTGTATTCTCTTAGCAAGGCAATCAATTCATGCTCTTCTTCTTCTGTCAGGTCATGGCCTATATACGTGCATCTCTCCTCTCCTTCTTCTATGGCCACTACTATTTTCTTGGTGGTTTCTTTGTTATCATAGGCCTCTCCTGATTGTGCCTCTCGTTTAGGCATTCTTATCATGACTCTCCTATCATCTATCTCATACTTCTTAAAATTTTCGGGGACCTCAAACAAAGATTCTTCCTCTTCTGGTGAGACTTCTCTCTTCTTTCGTTTCTTTCCTTCTTCCGTTGGGCTCACATGTGTTGCTAATCTTACATCATTTGTCAGCTCTCCATGCATCTGGGGTTGAAATTCTACTTCATGGAAGTATTCTTCATCTGATGCAAATGGTGGGTCCATAATGATTGACTCTAGATCGGAGTCACTTGCATCCTCAAATGCATCAGGGCTAGGTTCGCATTCTTCTAGAACTGCCTCTCCCATGATTGGCTCTATGGAGAAGACTGAAATGTCATAGCCATCCTCATCACAGTGAGGTGTCCATTGTTCTTCATTGATGGCTACATCCATTGTTGCTAAAATTTCTGCCCAGCCATGGGGTTCGAATTCCTCATCAGGAAAAACTACAGGTGCATAGGCTGGGTCTTGGATTGATCTATGGGTCTCTTTCGCACCTACCTCTCTGGCTTTCTCTCTCTTCTCTTCCTCTACTGCTACCTTGCACATCCATAAGTGAGTATCTTCATGCATCCATGAGGATCCAGACCCTATGGAATGCACCGATTCTGTATCATCTTTGGCTCTATGGATGGGATTCCACTGGATAGGAGGTACATCCCTATGAGAGTAATCTTTGAGATTGACTTTGGTCGTAACACCTAAGTGCTGCAGGTACAAAGAATTGGTTCCCCAATCCTGTACCACTTGCAACTGTCGCATAAATGGTCTTCCCAAAATCATCTCATAGGCATGATTTTTGCTGAAGTCACATATAGCAAAACTATGCTCAAACTCGACACCACAAGTGGTGAGAGTTATTCCTTCGAGCAATCCTAGGGGTCTCTCAATATGACCATCGGCCATCTGCAATTTCATTCTCGTTGGCCTGAGTGCTGGCTTGCCCCAACGCTTCCAAAGGGAAGTAGTAGCAATTGCAACTCCTGCACCTGAGTCTAAAATTGCCTTGGTGGTGTACTCTTGGTAGGTGATGGGAAGATAGGTGTTCCCTTCTTCGCCTTCACACATATCTCCTATCTTATCCAAGGGAATTTCTGGCACTGTCCTATGGGATCCTACCCTGGAACGTGGTTTTGCAACTTCAGTTACTTGACTAGCTACATATTTCCGCGCTTTTGGTCTATCCTTAGGCAGTTCTTCCAAAGTGATATCGCGCTGCACCTTGGTGTTCTTTACTATCTCCGTGTTCCTAGGTATGACTGAGTCGTCGTTCCTTACCATGACTGTGGGTGCTCTCATACATGTGGACTTTGCTTCCCATGGGCCTGTGAAGTGGGGTAGCTCTTGTATGGAATTAGACTCAAAGTCCAATCTCTCATGAGACTGAGTACTGAAGCTTCTTGGGGAGGATTACTTATTCTATTACTTTTCCTAACAGGCTCATACACTCTCTGAGAAGCGATGTAGGTCACCTGTGGAGGTACGTAAGCTTTCGAGGGGGGTTCAACTGCCTTTTGGGGGGGAAGATAAGCTTCTTGAGGAGGCACGTGAGCTTCCTGAAGAGGCTGACTTATCCGTTCTCTCGCCCTTTCCCTTCTTTGAGGGGCAGGTTCCTTCTCTGATTGTGCAATTAACATCTCTATTCTTTCTAGTAGTCCATTAAAGTGTAACTGCGTCTTAGCTGAGCTAGAGATATTAAAGAGGCGGCTGGCTTCGAACATGGCTTGAGCCAATTCCACCATCTTAGCACAAATTTTAGTTCGTTCAAGCTCTAGCTTGGCTCTAGGGTAGCACTTTTCATGATCGGTTATGGTTGGCCCTTCTTGGATTCTGGCCTGATATGCTTTCAGCATCATATTTAGGTCTTCAGGAGTGGGGTCAGCTAGGACTGATCCTACTATAGGGGGTGGTGGGATTTGATGAGGCGGTGGGGAAAGTGGTGGGTTGGATGGAGGTGGGAGTGGTGGAGGCGGGGTAATGTGAGAGGGAGTTGGAGCTGTGAGTTCAGTTATCCTCGCTTTGGTTTCTCTTATGCTTTCCTCAAGCTCACTCATCTTTTTAGCCCATTGTCTTTTCATTCTTTCTCGACTATCTTTCCACGCTCTAGTCCTTTTCCTTGTCACGCTCTCGGTTTCACTAGCCTCTGGGCCCTTTTCCTGGCTTGCCTCTTGGTTTTGCTGCAATGCCTGAGCTCTAGTAACCACCTGCACTGGTGCAGTGGAAGTGACACTTCCTGAGGCATCCACAACCAACCCAATCACATTGATAGGAGTGATTTTTGGCATATTATTGGGGTTCTTTGGGCAATCTCGTATGAGATGCTCTTTTCCACAATCTTGGCAAAAGCCTTGGATCGTCACGGACTGATTTTGTGTAGGTGGAGGTAAGGGACAATCACGAATGAAGTGATCCCCCTGACATCGGTAGCATGGTCCTCTAGGAAAGGGTGGTCGTACCTGCCTAGGTTGAGGCCTAGGGTTGGGGTTTGCATACATGACATTCGTGTAATCCGACTCCCAACTAGGTTCACTCGGTTCTTCACTGTAGTAGGACTCACCATGTTCTGGAGACTGCATGTAGTAAGCCTGGGGACTATCGACATGTGTAGAATCAAAGCTGTGGTCACTCGGGTCACTTTCAGAGATCAATGGGGTTACTGGTACTATGGCCCTATTCAGGTTTTCTTCTGCAACAACATACTTTACTGGAATCACGTTAGCGGGGTTTGGAGGCTGTTGAGCTAGCACCGGTTGGGGTCTCTGTTGGGCCTGATATGGTTGCTGATAGGGTTGCTGTGGCCTGCCATATGGCTGTGGAGGGTACTGGTTCTGGTATCTGCCTTGTTGGTAGGGCTGAGGGTAGGGTTGCCTAACTGCCTGCTTGTTGTATGGGCAATCTTGTGCGGTGTGATTGGTGTATCGCCGTTCTATGGTGCAGTACTGGCTACTAGGGTTAACTTGGGGTTGAGCCATAACGGGACAGACGTTCGCCATATGGTCACCACCGCATGTATAGCACCTTTTCACAGGGGCAAACCTTGGGATTTGTTTGCTAGTTACACCTAATTTCTGAGCTACCTTCTCAGCGAGTTCCTCAATTGATGTAGATTGCGTGGAAGAGTGACTAGATGCACTATCTGAATCTTTGTAGATCTTGGAGAGCTCTAGTTCTTCCCCTAAGTTATCTTCAATGTCAATGCACATGCGTACACATTCTTCTATGGTCCTAGGGTCCTTCAGGTACACATAGGATCTCAATTTCGTACTCAGCAATCCATCAAGGAATAAGGCTACTTGTTTAGCAGATGTGGGTAGCTCCGAAATAGGACATCTTTCGAGGTATTGCCTAAATCTTCTTCCTGCAAGTCTCACGGTCTCTTGAGGGGTTTGCTTGAAGCTGTGAATCAATGATGAGGTATTGTGTCTTATGCCACTTTTAGAGAACTCTACAATGAAAGCCTCTAGGAGTTGGTCTATGCTCTTGAACTGACGCTCATCTAATGGCTGAAACCATGTAAGTGCTGTGTTCCTAAGGGTTAGACCGAAGGCATTGTACTACGTGAACAGATCTTCCACTTGTTCCGCTCTCAAGACTTGCTTGAACTCCGCCACATGATCATAGGGATCCCCTGTGCCGTCAAAGTAATTCTTCATGGACTTAACTAGCTGGGTAGGTCTCAAAGTTCTTGTGTGCTCTCTAGGCCTCGGTAGAGGGAATCCATCTACATTTCTTTGGTTCCTGTGGGCTCTAAGCATCTCAGGTTCTACCCTATTCGTCTCCGTTCTCGTTCTTTCTCTGCCCATTGGGTTGGCAAAACTTACTTCTGGTCTATCTCTACTTCTGTCTCTTTGCGTACCATGAGCTTGGGATGTTCCGGCTCCAGGGTGACCATAGGATACATTTGATCTTGGTTGGGGGAAAATAAATTCACCCTTCCAAGTGTAAGCATGCCTATCATTTTCTGTCACCACAAAGATCCGTTCTGAAGCATGATCTAAGTAGGTCACTCTGCCTGGGCTATCCGGATCCTTAAACTCATAGATCATGATATTTCCTATGTCCGTTGGCTGATTAGATTTATACCTCCAAAAGGCTTCGTCAGTTTCTCGATTGAGGAGCAACTCTATGCTCTTGTTGTCTTGGGGAACCCACTCAGGAGTGATAATCCTAGTGAGAACTGATTTACCTCGAGGGGTTCTAGGTTCCGCACCCATGTTTCCTTGCTCTAAGTCACCTAAGTCCGCTTCTGAGATTACATTTCCAAATTCATCTGTCCTATCTGGATGACTGGTGACTACGTATATGGTTCCTTCTTTGTCCAGGTATGCACCGTTTTCAAACTTGACAGCTGGGTGCTCTAGTCCTATGGATTGGTCAGGGTTTTTAATCTGGACCACGGATCTTCCTAGGCCGTCCTCATAGATGCTAGCACCTAATCGGTTGGTCCTAAGGTACTCTAGCTGCGTTTTGTAAGGGCCTTCTACCCTGTACAGGTAAGGCACACCTGAACTTCCCGTAGGTCTGTCCATGCCTTGAGACATCCCTGATTCACTGGTATCCGAGCTAGAGTAATGAGAGTGGTGACTCAACTGCTGGGCCCAAGACCTTGCAGTATGATTGACACTAGCCTCTGAAGACCTAAGGCTTTGTCTCTCTCTTGCTAGGTGTCGTCCTGATCTAAGGTTCATATGCCTAACTGATTAACCCAATTTTTTGCCCAGAGTACAACCTCGTTGCCGATCAATTGGTATCAGTCACTTGATTCTTTTTAGTTATTTCTCGTGTTTAAGGTCTTGTCTGATATTTCGTTGTCAGGAATACTTGAATGTTCTGCGCACTTTCAGGTTGATCGTTCCACGTTAGGTTCTTTTCCTTTAGGTTATCGACAGTACAGAGATTAAGTTTTTAGCTTGAACTCGAGTTTTTAGGTAGTCTTCAACTTGATAACTGCCTATCGTCGCCCTGACTTACTCCTACCTCTAATCGTTCTTAGCCTAAGCTATGAATAGACAGAGGGGGTTAAAAGTTTCCAACCTTTTGTTTCCTGCTTGGTTGCCCTTGAGTGCTCAGGAGGTGTGTTCCCAAGCTTGCACTTACACTTGCTTAGAACGCCTTTCGATGCCCTCGATAGATCTGTAAGAGTTCCAAAGTTAGCTTGAAGATTTAAATTCCAAAGACAGAACCAATGATTTTCATTCAGGTAGCACAAACACAAACTTGTATAGTGATTTTCAAGAAAACAATCCTAAGAACCCCTGACTTTGATCCCCTTTGATATGGTCAACTTCAAAATACACAATCTGAAAATCAACGCATTATCTTTATAAAAAACAGTTGAGGGTGTGTCGTATATGCCACGAGCTTTCCGACAAGCCCAAGAGCTCAAAAAATAGATTTCGTATGGAAAAGTTATGACTGTTCAGGGTTTAGGGGGTTAAAACAGGATTCAAACTGGCTGACAGATCCTAAGATTTTCTCCCAAGACACAAGTGTAGGAACCTCAGAAATGCTAATGGATTGACTATTGTGCCCCAAAAATTGCCCCAAATTTTGAAATACAAAACCCTAATTTTTTTGGCCGAAAAGCCTGTCAATCGCGATCGACAGGTCTGTCAATCGCGATTGACAGAGGTGTCCGTCGGGGCTGTCAATCGCGATCGACAGTATCAATCGCGATCGACAGAGTCGATCGTGGATGTGGTTCAGAGGGGGTGGATGTGGTTTGTAGGGTGCGACTTCGATTCTTGACCACATCCACCCCCTCTGAACCTGTGCATCCTCCGGATGCACCACCATCAATCTCGGTATCTGCAATTCATTGTGAAAATTCAAGTGTATGGGTTAAAACAAATGTGCCTATGCACGGCCATGTAATGAGCCCTACATATGCATACTCTAAGTGCATAAAAACAACATGGTGCAAATAGGGGAGGTATCAGGCATTCGGTGTTGAGGATTTACACTCAATTTTTATCATGGATATACAATTCAATACAAGTGCAATCACTCGTGCAACTATGGGTTTTAACCAAAATATCACTCGTGCTCTTTACATTTCATTTATGCATGTGTTAGGTGCATGAAGGAAACAAAAATGGTACAAAAAATCAAGGTTTTATGGTATCTAAGCAACGCTCACATCACTCACAACTCCACTCTCTTACAGATGCAATCACTCTCCCTTACTCAGAACTATTCTCTCTTATCACTCAAAACTTGCTTTATTATTTTTCAATGATATTTACCTATCTAATTGTGCAGATGGACGTGCTTCTACGGAATTTCAAAGTCGTGTTTCCTATATATTTTTACATGCATATTTGGCATGCAATGCATCTCAAAAATGGTGCAAAGAAAAGATCAGGGTTAAAGCACGATAGCTAATGAAAAAGATTTTCACGGCTTTGTTCTTGAGTCATCATCTCCGTTGGCTTCGCTTGATCATTCCTGCACTCATAGAAACTAAACAAATCATGAGAAACATCACATCAAAATGACATTATATACATATGCAGTCCATGAAAGAACTTCAAAAACCATTTGCAATAAAACATAAGCATGCAGCTCAAATGTGGTTGCCTCTATACAATCTCTCAAAACTCTAGATCTTCGATTAGCTCCTTATCAACACCTGTTCTCAAAACTGCATAAGAGAAATTAGTAGCATCACATTCAAGAATCACATATTAAAAAAACTTCATTTATTTGAACATTAAAAATATCTATTTGAATTATTTTAACTTCAAACCACTCATCCAACATGCATTCATTACCATAGGTGTTCCCACTTTAATTTCTTGCATTTTTAGTTTTATTTGGTTTCTTCTATCTATCTTAAGATTAAAGCAAAAAACACAAGATACATACATTTTTATTTACAAATTTCCTTTTGATATTATTAATTCTCATTTATTAGGGTTTTTCCCTTCAGACCCATCTCCCTTGATATATGGTCACCAAAGAAACTGTGCTTCTTAAGAAGCCACCTTTGGACCGCATCAATCCGTGAATCATTTTTAAAAAGATTGGATATGTGGACAAGCCATTTCATTTGCTCGTCCATTCCCTGTAGGCTCGACTGGCATACATAGCTTTTAGAAAATTCAAACATCCATGTTTCAATCGTTTGGGCATAGTCTCCTTTATTCATGATCCTCTCATGTGAGGTTACTCTTGATGAGTCAAACACACATGAATATAGAGTGTTGATTTTTAATATGCTTAAATCATCTTTAAAATTTCCGTGCAAGCATGGATTTTGATTCATTTCATGCTTAGGATCGTTTGAGGAAATATCTTCAATTGCATCATTTCCAATATGTTCTTCATCTTCATCGAAATAAACGTATTGATTAGATTCATTCAATTCCTTCATCAAGTAGAAGTGAGCATCATGCTCGGATGATATTACATAATCATTTTTATCTTCCAATCTATCACGATTCCTTTCTACTTGAGTCCCATTAATTATGGTATCTGCTTCTTGTTCTAGTCTTTCCAAGAACTCTTCATCATTGTCTTTGTTATGTTCCCAGAATATTTCTCCCTCAATGTGAATGGAATCCATATCCTCATAATCAAGAAAATGTTGATCTTCAATTTCTTTATCCAAAATGTCATTACAGGATTCTACATCCATCTCCATCGATTCTTGCTCGTTCTCTTCTGAGGATGTACTTAGTTCACCTTCTTCAAGCATTGATTCTTCAATCACTAATTCTTGCTCAAGAATCTCATCATGTATGAGAATCTCAACATACGCATCCAAATCAACTTGAGCTTCATCGTTGCAATCGTTTGACTCAATAGTTTTACATTGGATATTCTTCAATGCTATACACGCATCAGATTTATCATATGTCACAATAAACATTTCATCTGCCACTTTATGCTCAATTTCTTCAACGTGTGGACTCAACTCAACATGATTATTTTTGACATACATATCAGTATTTAGAGAAATGATCAATGGTATTTTCCCATCCTCCTCATGTTCATTCATATTTCTCTCTTCATGGAATGTGGCATCATTTACATACATATCATTATTTTGAACTCCATCTAACTTATCCTCTTTTTTATGTGTAGGATCTTTGTCCAATGTGACATCGCTCAAAAGAATATCAGTATCTTGATCTTGATCTAGACTATCGGTAGGATTAGGATCATGCTTATCACCATCGCCATACACATCACTATCTAGAGGACTTATCATTTGTACATCCTCTAGATTAGCATCATACTCATCTTCGTCATCACACATTTCAACCTCTAGAGGACTCATTATTTGCATGTCCTCCTTCATATAAGTAAGTTCGTTTTCTTGCATCTCTGTATGCATGTATAATGTGGATTCCTGCATATCCATTTTCTTACCCATCGGATCTCTTATTGACAGGTCCTTAGATTCAACATCATGTTCCATGGGAGTTCCTTCAAGTAATTCAGTCATTAGATCAGAAGTTCTATCCGAATCTTGTGTTAGAAAAGGATCATCACCATCAAGTGACATCCAATCATACTCCACATCTTGCCCGATGTCATCATGTAAGGATGCATCTCGAGCTTGATCTTCAGACATATTTATTAGGTTCTCTATTTGTATCTCATCTTTTATCTCTATTTGGTCACCTATGAGCCTTCTAGATATCTCTATCTCTTTGTTTGTATCTTGATATGTTTCTTGATTTGTTTGATTATCTTTTATTCGATGTGAAGAATTTATCGGAGTAGAGGAAGCTTCATCTTGTTTACTTGTTGGGTTTTGTTGGGTTTTGTTTTGTTTTATGTTTGTTGTTTGTTTGGTTTGATGTTGGTTTAGTTTGGTTTGATTTTGATTAGCTTCCACTTGCTCCTTTGATCCTCCCATCTTCGGACTTTGTCCACTTATGGCACCTAAAGATATAATCATTGTAAAGAAGTCTAGGGGCTCTTGGCACCTTGTAACCTTTGAGGTTACATCAATCGCACTTTTAGAAGTTTCTTCATATTTCCCATCATCACTATGGATATTAAGCCCATGCATATCTACTTCATGCCCAAATGGGGTCTCTACAACCTCATGGACTTGAACATTATCCACGATTGGTAAAATGCTTGGAACATGGTTATAATTTTCATCTGTTTGAAGATCTGTTCTCCAATCATTTAAAAATTTCTCTATTGTTTGTTGTTTCTTTACGTATTTCATCACAGCTTCATGGACGAGCATCCAATCCTCTGTGAGTCCTGAGTCAGAGTCTATATCTTGTAGAAGTGGAATTAACTCCTCTCGGGCATTAACATCGATTGTTCGAAGAAACAACGAAACTCTTTCATGACTTATGCACCTCTTATCGTGCTCAGAAAGATCATCATATTGTCGCTCAAACTCTTCTTTGATCTCAAGAATTGGTTGGTCTTTGGGCATATGAACCCACCTCAGGAAAGATCTACGAGTTACTTTATCAAGATCCTCTAGCATAAACTGCTTGAGGAGTGTCGCTTTGTATTGGGACCATGTCGTTTGATTTATTCGCATTATTTGGTCTCGCACGTCGTAATCCGACACATAGATAAAGTTTTCACATAATTCTTTTTCCGTCATCGGACTTAATCCGACACCTAGATATTTGGCCTCGAGTTCATATTCTTTGCAGAACTTTGAGACATTCTTTCCATTGAAAAAGCCACACCGATTGACTAGACGTTCATGAAGTGATTGGATGGCTTTTTGACGCCTATCCTCTTCTTGAAAGCGTAGGAATTGATCTAGGATCTCTTCCATTTTGATTATGCTAATCTTTGTGGCTCTATAACTCACTCACCCCCTCCTTTCACGTCGGGTTCACCAGGTGTGTCGTCGGGGTTCATGGAAAGGAGAGGAAGAAATTAAGTTTAGCATGCACTTAAGTTGCTTTGAGCAACTGATGGCTAGGTATGTTGTAGGGTTCGTAGAAAGGAGGGTGAAAGCAAAGAAACTAACATCACCTTGTCAAGAGTTAACTTTTCATTCTGTTGAGGGAAGAGAAAATATTAATTCTAATAGGTCTAAATGGTAATTCGGTTGCTCCGTAAAGATGATCGCAATTCAAAATATTACAAACAAAAAGGAAATGAGCTCAACAATGTATCACAAGTTATTATGCCACATAGATGCTTATGCTATGTTTCATCTTACATATATCGGCAAACCTTGAATGTTTTTGTGTTCGCATGCTTGAGATATGTAAGCATGTAGTTTTGCTTTGCGCATATACTCCATAAAGTATCAAATTGGTAATTGGAAATCTATGCGCTTTAAGTGAGGTTCTTAAGGAGCGCAAACAATTTAAGAACAAAGAACTTATCTCCGCAAACAAGAAGAACTAAATAATATGAATCTTGAAGTTTTTCTATGCTGGAGAATTAAAGGGAGAACCCCATGACCTGATCATCACATAACAAAGCTCATGCACGTGCATTAAATCCAGTGCATTCACTAGTCTACGATTAGGAAGTTAACAATTGATAGCCTGTCCTATTTGATAAAAAGTTGCAACCCAAAAAAAAAAACAAACTGTGCATTTTAACAAGAAAGGGAAGAGGTTCATTCTCCTTCTACAATTACTCTAGATGCTCATATGAAGATAGTGTAATCGCTTTAAATAAGCCTGGAGTATTAAAGAAGGCCTCAAGTCGTTTCGGTTCTTCGACTGCTAACCATTCTTGTTTCAATAGAATCGACCATCACTACATCCTTTTTAGTAGGCATGCTCATTCTCTCCGCAAATACTGTAATTCTAACCTCCGTTTTCTTTACAGTAACAAGTGACAACTTGATCGACTCTTTATTTCTTAGCATAATATGTTCTTTCTAGTGTGCCTTGCAAGTACAAGTAACACGATTCTGTCCATCCACCATTCATTGCTTTAATGGTGCGTTGTCTTAAACTTTGCCTTGGTCACCTCGATTTACCAGGACTTACTTTACTAAAGACTTGTATGTTTTCATCTTATCTCTGAGTGATTCACACATTCATGCATATGCGCAACAATAAGACTCTTATTCCTTATATGCAGCATAACAAGACAAACTAAACGTAAAGTCAGAGCACGAGCTTTTATGAGGTGTATATTCACATGGAAACCTTTTTTGCGAAAGACAGATTAGTGGTTTCAGGAGGTAATCTTACTAGTCATCACCGATATGCATAAATCAAAACCCGTTATTCATATGCATCTTTTTATCTTTGTACTTACGAGCATTTATGCCAAACATGAAGGAATCAATATTCTTTTGTCAATACATATTACAGCAAAACTACGAAGGTTTTGAGGCTGAACCGAATATACATAGAAATATATTACGGAAGTCCTTTACAATCAAATCTGTGAACTCTAAAATTACGCAGTGAAAGGAAAGAGACTTCCCTGGAACTTTCCCAATGTCAAGCATGAAGACTTTGAAATTCAGCATGATCTTTGTAGTTGCAGAGCAAGCCAACATCTTCATCCCAGTTCTCATCAGAGTTCGTCATGGTAAACATGATTTTCTTTCTTCATATATGCTAGAAAGCATCAGCTGCAATCAACCTTCTCAGCAGCTGCGCAGTTATTTGTCGACTTGCCTCCTTCAAGCATCCACTATGGTTCCCAACATCGTTTTTCAAGACGAGAAAGCTTCTTCTTTGCCATATTGTCATCTTTCCCTGCATCAAATTTCTCCGAGCAGATATGCATGAGTGTTCTCGTAACCAGTACGCCCTTCCTTTTTCAGCAAAAATCCCTCTTCTGACACAATTTCTTTCCGTCTTTCACGTCTGCAGCTTGGGTTAATTGGCGCATGGCCATTTCAGCATCAAAGTAAGAGCCGGGATCAAAACTGAAACAGACCACACCTGTCGACCTTCACATGGATCTCTTTTGGTATGTCGCATGAGGACAGACGACGCCGAAGAAGCCAAACAGTTTCTCTCCCCTCGTTTTATCTCTGTCTCTCTTCGAGAATCCCCCCTCCTTCCACGAATGAATTCCCTTTTTCCAGCGTTTTCTGCCGCCTCCCTATACGAATACAGAAAGAGAATATCTTTTCTGTCAACGCACAGACACTTGGATTTCTTCGTTGATGCTTTCCATTCCGAGTATTTTTAGATATACTCTATACAATGAGTACGATAGCATGAATGTAAAACAAATCCTGAACTAGTAACTCCTCGAATATTTGCCGGGATTATTCAAGTGGTTTGTAGGGTGCGACTTCGATTCTTGACCACAACGTTTTCCAGATTTTTTGCCGAGATTTCAGTCAATCGGGGTCCTATCAGTCGCGATGGACACGTGGCTACGCGCCAAAGTCAATCAATCGTGGAATTTCAGTCAATCGCGATCGACGGTGTCAATCGCGATTGACAGAGGTGTCGGTCGTGGCTGTCGATCGCGATCGACGGTATCAATCGCGATTGACAGGGTCCTACGTGGCAGTCAGTCGATCGTGGAGGTCTATCGATCGCGATTGACAGGGTCTGTCGGTCGCGATTGACAGGGTCTGTCGATCGCGATTGACAGAAGCTGTCGGTCGCGATTGACAGAAAACCTCGGAATTTTTCTACTGTTTTTAGTGTTTTGGAAGGTGCTCCTTGTGCTTGTTCTAGTGGTGTACTCACTTTTGTGAAAAGTCAGAAATTTCTGTCAGTCGCGATCGACAGAAGCCTGCGACCACGAGACAGTTGCGTCAAGTTTCGTACCTGCGCGCAACGTGCTGGGGATGATGATGATGGCTGTACCTGCAAGAATCACAACAACATGCAAAAATAGTGCAAGCAATATCGCTCTCTCGCTCTCTCTCACAAGTGGAATGGAGGAAATGAGGTGGAGATGGTGATATGATCAAAACTGAAAATTTTCGCGATGATGGAGATGGAGGTGGGAGATGGTGATGATGATGATGGTGATGAAGATGGTGAAGAAAGTAAAAGAAAATCGATGAGAGTGAAGAAAATACCTACAACTCCAACGCGTCAACTCTACGTCTTACCATCACACGCTCGTCCTCAAAGCTCGGTCCCCGGCAACGGCGCCAAAATTTGGTGTAGCTCAATGATGAGTAGCACCTCCTTTAATGTCAATCTGGGAAGACGTGAGGATGGTATGAAGACCTCGAGCAAGTGGCGGCACAAGTGCATGAGTGAGAAGCACACTAGCATGCACACACATACACACACACGCGCACACACGGCAAGACAAAGAGTGAGAATCAATGGAGCTTTTAGATTACTTTCAAAATGCTCTTACAAGTTCGTTTCAATTACAATCCACCTTCAAAAATGAGCTCTCTAGCTCTTTTTATAGTTTTTGACTAGGTTCTGACCCTGTTCAAACCTAGTGTCCGGCCTAGTTAAAAATTAGGTTCCAGGGCTTATTTGAGGGCTCAAACGATATCTAAAAAATACGAAATTTGGCAGGTAGATGCTTCTAATGCTCCTCAAGCTCAAGGACTCCTTGGCTTGCACAAAATGGAGCTACAAAAAGATGAAATGATATTTACAATGGTGCTTAGTGATGATAATCACTTTTAATGGGTGTAGAGGTTTTGAAAGATTAAGGTTGCCTTAGTGCTAAATCTGCGTGAATGTTCATAAGTGCTTCTTCTTGAAAAATTGTTGGCCTACTTGCCGGGTCTTCGTTGACTTCCTTGTCTGCTTGGGCCTTCTCTTCTCTCGGACTCTCTTCTTGTGCTTCCTTGTCTTGTCAATCCTTCAGCTCCAGCTCCAACACTACCCTAGCTCTAAGTCTAGTGAATCAGAGATGTCTCAAGGCATGGACAGACCTACAGGAAGTTCAGGGGTGCCATACTTGCACAGGGTAGAAGGCCCGTACAAGACACAACTGGAATACCTTAGGACCAACCGATTAGGTGCTAGCGTCTATGAGGACGGCCTAGGAAGGTCTGTAGTACAGATTAAGAATCTTGACCAATCTATTGGACTAGAGCGCCCAGCTGTCAAGTTCGAAAACGGAGCATACTTAGACAAGGAAGGGACAATATACGTGGTCACTAGTCACCCGGAGAGGACAGATGAATTCGGGAATGTGATCCCTGAGACGGACATAGATGACCTAGAACAAGGGAACGTAGGAGGGGAGCCCAGGACCCCTCGAGGGAAATCTGTTCTTACTAGAATCCTCACACCGGAATGGGTTCCCTAGGACAACAAGAGCATAGATCTGCTTCTGAACCGAGAGACTGATGAAGCCTTTTGGAGGTATAAATCTGATCGACCAAATGATATAGGAACAATCATGATCTATGAGTTTAAAGATCCAGATAGCCCAGGCAGAGTGACCTACTTAGATCACGCTTCAGAGAGGATCTTTGTTGTTACAGAACATGATAGACATGCTTACACTTGGAAGGGTGAATTCGTTTTCCCCCAACCAAGATCGAATGTGTCCTATGGTCACCCTGGAGCTGGAACATCCCAAGCTCATGGAACTCAAAGAGACATAAGTAGAGATAGGCCAGAAGTAAGCTTTGCCAACCCAGGGGGCAGAGAAAGAACGAGGTTGGAAACAAATAGAGTGGAACTTGAGGGACATAGAGCCCCAGGGAACCGAAGAAATGCGGATGAATTCCCTCTACCAAGACCAAGAGAGCACACAAGGACCCTGAGACCGACCCAACTAGTTAAGTCCATGAAAAACTACTTCGATGGCACTGGAGATCCCTATGATCATGTGGCTGAGTTCAGACAAGTCTTGAGAGCTGAACAAGTGGAGGATATATTCACGCAGTACAATGCCTTTGGTCTAACCCTTAGGAACACAGCCCTTACGTGGTTTCAACCACTGAATGAGAGGCAGTTCAGGAGCATAGACCAACTTCTAGAGGCATTCATTATCGAATTCTCTAAAAGTGGCATAAGACATAACACTTCCTCGCTGATTCACAGCTTCAAGCAAACCCCTCAAGAGACCGTGAGACTTGCTGGAAGAAGATTTAGGCAATACTTGAGAGATGCCCTGTCCCTGAGCTACCCACACTAGCTAAGCAAGTGGCTTTATTCTTGGATGGATTGCTAAGTACCAAATTGAGGTCATATGTGTATCTGAAGGACCCTAGGACTATAGAAGAGTGTGTACGCATGTGCATTGACATCGAGGATAACCTAGGGGAGGAGCTAGAGCTTTCCAAAATCTACAAAGACTCAGATAGTGCCTCTAGCCTCTCTTCCTCGCAATCCACATCAATTGAGGAATTAGCAGAGAAATTAGCTCAGAAACTAGGTGTCTCTAGCAAACAAATCCCAAGGTTTGCCCCTGTGAAAAGATGCTATACTTGTGGAGGCGACCATATGGCGAATGTCTGTCCCATTATGGCTCAACCCCAAGTTAATCCTAGTAGCCAGTACTGCACCATAGAACGAAGGTACACCAATCACACCGCGCAAGATTGCCCCTACAATAAGCAAACCGTTAGACAGACGTACCCACAACCATACCCTCAACAAGGAAGATACCAGAACCAGTACCCACCTCAGCAGTATGCGAGACCTCAACAAACCTACCAACCCTACCAAAACCAACAGAGGCATCAGCCTGTGCTAGCACAACAACCCCTTGCTCCAGCTAATGTGATTCCGGTAAAGTATGCTGCTGTAGAAGAAAACCTGAATAGAGCTATAGTCCCCATAACACCATTGCTTTCAGAAAGTGATCCCAGTGACCATAGCTTCGATTCTACACATGTTGATAGTCCCCAGGCTTACTACATGCAATATCCTGAACATGGTGAGTCCTATTATAGTGAAGAGCCAAACAAACCTAGTTGGGAGTCAGATTACACAAACGTCATGTACGCAAACCCCAACCCTAGACCTCAACTTAGGCAAGTAAGACCCCCATTCCCTAGAGGACCATGCTACAGATGTCAGGGAGATCATCTTATTCGTGATTGCCCCTTGCGTCCACCTACACAACCCCAATCAGTGACGATCCAGGGCTTTTGCCAGGATTGTGGAAAGGAGCATCTCTTACGAGATTGTCCAAGAAATCCCAGCAATATGCCAAAAATCACTCCTATTAACGTTATTGGGTTAGTGGTAGATTCCACAGGAAGTATCACTTCCACTGCACCCATACAGGTAGTCACTAGAGCTCAAGCATTGCAGCAAAACCAAGGGGTAGGTTAGGAAAAGAGCCCAGATGTTAGTGAAACAGAGAGCACGACAAAGAAAAGGACTAGAGCTTGGAGAGAAAGTCGTGAAAGAATGAAAAGGCAATGGGCAAAGAAAATGAGTGAACTCGAGGAAAGCCTTAGAGAAACAAAGGCGAGGATAACTGAACTCACATCTCAAACTCCCTCTCACACTACCCCACCACCACCATTCCCATCTCCATCTGACCCGCCACCTTCCAACCCGCCTCAACTAATACCACCACCCCCTAGAGTAGGATCAGTCCTAGCACATCCAACTCCCGAGGACCTAAACATGATGCTTAGAGCATATCAGGCCAGAATCCAAGAAGGGCCAAACATAACTGATCATGAAAAGTGTTACTCTAGAGCAGAACTGGAGCTAGAACGAACCAAGATTTGTGCTAAAATGGTGGAATTGGATCAGACCATGTTTGAAGCCAGTCGCCTATTTAACATCTCTAGTTCAGCGAAGACACAATTGCACTTTGATGGATTGTTAGAAAGAATAGAGAAGCTAATTGCACAATCAGAAAAGGAACCCGCCTCTCAACATAAGGACAAGGCAAGTGAAGGAGCAAGTCTTCCTACCCGGGAAGCCTATGTGCCTGAAGCCTATGTGCCTGAAGCCTATGTGCCTAACTCTACGGAGCCAGACACATCATCTTCTATGAATCGGTTCACACCAGAGTTCCTACGAGAGATTCAAGAAGACAAATGGGCTAAGGAAAGTGAAGTCCCTCCTCCCATTGAACTTGTGGATGATGCACATGAACAATACCCACAAGACATCCCATCCATTTATGAGGAGCAGGAGAGCACCCACTCTCAGGAAAGATTAGACTTTGAGTCTAATTCTTTACAAGAATTACCCCACTTCACAGGCCCATGGGAAGCTAAGTCTACTTGCATGAGAGCACCCACAGTCATGGTACGAAATTGTCACATACTCCTAGTAGGAGATGGTTGAACCATGTCCTAAGAGAGAGGATTAGGAAGTAATCCTCAACCATGGCTTTTGGGGCAAGTGGTTAGCCCATCGCACTCCTAACCGGGAGGTTGTGAGTTCAATTCCCAACATTGGTATCAGAGCCTAGTTGCGAAATTGGGCGAGACAGAGGTTCGCGCCTCATCCGTGGGCACTTGGAAAAAGCGCTTATCTGTGGTGAGTGTGAAACTAGCCTTGGATGAAGGCGCATGGGCATTTGGGCACCCACGGAGGGTGGGATAGGTCCAAATTTGGTCCATGTGCTTGAGTTTGAGGTTGGTGGAAGCACTCATGCATGGAAAGTGGGTCCAAGAGTTAGAAGGGTCCACAAGTTAGCATTGAGGACAATGCTCAGTCTAAGGGGGAAGGAATGTCACATACTCCTAGTAGGAGATGGTTGAACCATGTCCTAAGAGAGAGGATTAGGAAGTAATCCTCAACCATGGCTTTTGGGGCAAGTGGTTAGCCCATCGCACTCCTAACCGGGAGGTTGTGAGTTCAATTCCCAACAGAAATGAAGACTCGGTCATACCTAGGAACACAGAGGTAGTGAAAAACACTAAAGTACAGTGCAACCTCACCTTAGAAGAGCTACTCAAAGTAAGGCCAGAGCTATGGAAACATGTAGCCAAACAAGTACCAGAGATAGCAAAACCGTGTTCCCAGGTAGGATCCCAGAGAACAGTACCAGAAATACCATTGGACAAGATAGGAGACATGAGTGAGGGTGAAGAGGGAAACACATATCTTCCTATCACCCATCAAGGATACACCACCAAGGCCATTCTAGACTCAGGCGCAGGTGTTGCAATTGCTACCACTTCCCTATGGAAGCATTGGGGCAAACCAGCACTCAGGCCCACAAGGATGAAATCGCAAATGGCCGATGGTCACATAAAGAGACCCTTAGGATTGCTAGAAGGAATAACTCTCACCACCTGTGGTGTCGAGTTCGAGCATACATTTGCTATATGTGATTTTAGCAAGAACCATGCCTATGAAATGATCTTGGGACGACCTTTTATGCGACAGTTGCAAGTGGTACAGGATTGGGGTACCAATTCTTTGTACCTGCAGCACTTAGGTGTTACGACCAAAGTGAATCTCAAAGATTACTCTCATAGAGATGTCCCCCCTATCCAATGGAATCCCATCCATAGAGCCAAAGATGATACGGAATCTGTGCATTCCATAGGATCAGGATCCTCATGGATGCATGAAGACACCCACTTATGGATGTGCAAAGTAGCAGTAGAAGAAGAGAAGAGAGAAGAAGCCAGAGAGATAGGTGCAAAAGAAACACATAGATCAATTCAAGACCCAGCCTATGCGCCTGTAGGTTTTCCTGACGAAGAATTTGAACCCCACGGCTGGGCAGAAATCCTAGCAACAATGGATGTAGCCATCAATGAAGAACAATGGACACCTCACTGTGATGCTATGACATTTCAGTCTTCTCCATAGATCCAATCATGGGAGAGGCAGTTCTAGAAGAATGCGAACCTAGCCCTGATGCATTTGAAGATGTGAGCGACTCCGATCTAGAGTCAATCATTATGGATCCACCTTTTGCATCAGATGAAGAATATTTCTATGAGGTAGAATTTCAACCCCAAAGGCACGGAGAGCTTACAAATGATGTAAGGCTAGCCACACATGTGACCCCGAAGGAAGAAGGGAAGAAAAGAAAGAAGAGAGCAGTCACACCAGAAGAGGAAGAATCTTTGTTTGAGGTCCCGGAAAACTTTAAAAAGTATGAGATAGATGACAGAAGAGTCATGATCAGAATGCCTAAACGAGAGGCACAATCAGGAGAGGCCTATGATAACAAAGAAACCACAAACAAAATTGTGGTAGCCATGGAAGAAGGAGAAGAGAGATGCAAGTACATAGGCCATGACCTGACAGAAGAGGAAGAACAAGAGCTAATAGCCTTGCTAAGAGAATACAGAGATGTATTCGCTTGGAGTTACAAGGATTCGAAGGGGGTTGATCCAGACATATGCTCACACACTATCCCCATGACCTCAGATGCCAAACCCTCTAAGCAAAAGCCATATACATATAATGATAATTATGCTGCCAAGATCAAAGAGGAGATAGATAGACTGGTTGAAGCTAGATTCATCTATGAAATTGAGCACACTGAGTGGGTATCCCCCATCGTAGTGGTGCCCAAGAAGAATGGAAAGCTGCGTGTATGCATTAACTTGAAGAAGGTTAATGCAGCCACAATTCGAGATAACTATCCGCTTCCTATCACAGAGCATCTCTTAGAAAGAGTAGCAGGCAAAGAAGTGTACAGCTTCCTCGATGAATTTTTGGGCTACAATCAAGTAGCCATAGCTCCAGAAGATCAGCATAAGACGGCATTTGCCACTGAATGGGGCATTTTTGCCTTTAGAGTAATGCCATTTGGGCTTACCAATGCACCAGCTACTTTCCAAGGGCTGATGTGCCATGTGTTTAAAGAGTTCCTGAGGAAGAACTTAGAAGTCTATGTTGATGATCTTTGTGCTCATTCCAACATTAGACAAACCCATATTCCCGAACTCAGACAAATCTTTGACAAATGTAGAGAATATCAAGTCTGCCTGAACCCAGAAAAATGCATCTTTATGGTCAGGCAAGGCAAGATTCTAGGACACATAGTGTCAAAGAATGGCATATCCACTGATGAAGAGAAAGTGAGAGCCATAGCAGAGCTACCTAGGCCAAGGAATGTCAAGGAAGTACAAGCTTTCATTGGGCATTGTGGTTACTACCGCCGGTTCATTCACATGTATGCTATCATTGCAAAGCCCATGTATGGACTTTTGACCAATTTTGAGTGGACTGATGAATGTGAAAACTCCTTCAATGAGCTCAAAAGACGATTGTGTTCAGCACCAATCTTGACCACACCAGATTGGAACAAGCCATTTCATGTTCACGTGGATGCATCCAATTATGCTATTGGGTGCGTACTCGCGCAGCCTACCGGCGAAGGTACTATGGACCTTCCAATTGCCTATGCTAGTAGACAATTGAATGCAGCTGAACGAAATTATACCACTACGGAGAGAGAAGGATTAGGCATGGTATATGCAGTTAAAAAGTTTAGACATTATTTGCTTGCAAATAAGTTCAAATTTTTTAGTGACCATCAGGCACTGCTATAGCTCGTAAACAAGCCATGCAATACAGGTAGATTAGTAAGATGGTTTCTCTTACTAATGGAATACGACTTCGAGGTTGTGGTAAGGAAAGGTAGGACTCATTTGAGAGCAGACCATCTCTCTAGACTCACATCTAGAGAAGCCCCACAAGGAGTGTCAGATGACCTTCCTGATGCTTACTTGTTTAATTTGGAAGTGGTGCCGCAATGGGCTAAGCCCTTAGTGCCAGTATTGGCATACGGGCCTAAACACCCAATAATAAACACACAAGATAGAGAGGTAGTAAAAGCCCAAAAATATCACATCATGGCAGGAAGTATGTACAAGCACACGGATCAAGGGATCTTGGCATGTTGTGTGGAAGAGGATGAGTACGCTAAATGGTTGCAATTAGCACATGTAGGTGCATTAGAGCAACACCACTCAAAGCAACGAACCCTACAAACACTAAGGAGACTCGGAGTGCATTGGCCGACTATGGAAGCTGATGTCCAAAAGTTGTGCAAGGAATGCCCAATCTGCTGCACTAAATCACCTGTGGAACATGCCACTCTTTATCAAGTATCCATAGTGCCAGATTTGAGTGAACCATTAGTATCCTTCCTGAGTACGAAAGCCTTCCCTCCAGACATGACTCTGGCTCGGAAAAGAAGTCTAGAACAAGAAGCCCAAGAATACTCACTCATTGGGGATAATCTATACAAGCGTGGTAAGGATGGTTACCTAAGACTATGTGTCCATGAAAGTGAATATCTCAAGATCTTGGAAACTGCTCACCAAGGTGTAGCAGGAGGACACTTTGGACCAGATCGGGTGATCAAGGCAATACTATTTGCGGGCTTCTGGTGGCCGACCCTTCACATGGATGCACATACCTATGTGAAACGGTGTGATGTCTGTCAGCGAGCTCAACCTCCTATACACAAAGATGAGATGCCATTGAAACCCATGATGGGTGGACGTGCATTCTCTAAGTGGGGAATAGACTTTGTAGGTCGTATTAATCCCCCAGCTAAGGGTTCCCATGCAGAATATATCATTGTTGCGATAGACTATCTAACAAAGTGGGTAGAGGTAAAAGCCACAACGAAGAACGATGCTTAAACAACAGCTAAGTTTTTATTTGAGAATGTGTTCACTAGATACGGGCTACCTATAGAGCTAGTTAGTGATAGAGGCACTCACTTCTTGAATGAAGTTATTGAAAATCTGCTCCAAGAATTCTTGGTAGTACATAAGAAGTCTGCCCCCTATCACCCTCAAGCAAATGGCCAAGCCGAAAGCACCAATAAGATCCTATGCAATGTACTGACGAAATTAGTGAACAATAAACGCTCTGATTGGGACAAACAGCTACACCATGCTGTTTGGGCATACCGAGTCGCCTACAAAACGGTACTCCAAGCCACCCCCTTTCAGATGGTGTTTGGCCAAAATGCAGTGCTACCATTGGACTTCCTGATACCTACATTGAAAGTAGCACAAGAGCATGAATGGACGGGTCATGAACTCTCCTCTAGACTTTTTGACCTTGAACGATTAGGAGAAACAAGACTCAGGGCAGCTGTAGGGATATATGCAGCTAAGAAACAACAGAAGGCATATTTTGATGCCCACATCAAAGATAAAGGTTTGAAGGCAGGCGACCTAGTACTAGTCTACACTTTGAAACAACATGCGAGGAAACTAGAGAAGAGAGGCTACGGACCCATGATCATTAATAGGATCTCAACCAGTGGAGCAGTTCAACTCGCTACACTGGAAGGTGATGTTCTCCCAAGCTACATAAGCGGATGTAGAGTCAAGTATATCAAGAACCTCTGACGGAAGAGATGCTAAGTCGACTCAACACTGCTAAGAAACGCAAAGAAGAAGAAAAGAGAATTCGAGAAGAGGCTTAAGCAGAAGCTTTAGAGCGCATACGGAGAATGAAATTAAGAAGACAAGGTAGAGAGCAACCTAGGACAAATGCATATGCAGATCTAGGATATCACGTGGCTATGTGTGAAGTTTTAGGTGTCAGCTCTCAGAGGATAATTGATCGACGTCCTTTTATAACCTTAGATATAGGACAAGGAAAGGGTGCAAGGATTGTAAGAGCCTTGATTGACTCAGGTGCAGCCACTAGTGCTGTTAAATTGTCTTACTGTCAAGAGTTGAAATTAACTGTCAATCCTATAGAAGCATATCTCATAGGATTGGGAGGTGTGGAAACCCCTTGCATGGGCGAGGTGGAACTTCCCCTCTATATTCAAGACGAAGCAATGACAGTCAAAGTACTAGTGTGTCAAGATGAGGACCTCACTGAGCCTCTTGTCTTGGGTCAGGACTGGATCTATGATCATGCAGTCACCCTAAACCTAAGAAGTGGACTTCTTCAGGTATGGGTAAATCATAGTCGAATTACAGTTGAATTGGAAAATGAGGCACTCAAGGAACTAGGTAAGGCTCGAACTCCTGGTCCTTCCAGGGGTGCACATGAAGTTGACAATGCTATTCTTGTCCAAAAATGTATGATGCAGAAAGAGGATTGTCTCAAAAACGGAGTCAAGGATAAGAAGGCACTCCCTTCTGTTCCAAAGGCCAGAGGGATGCAGCAACCAAAGGCAGATCGAATACAGAAGAAGCAGAACACTACCTATACTGGAGGCCAAAAAAAGGAGCAAAGCAGATTGTTTCAGCCGATGAAACAAGTATGGAGGCGAAAAGGCGAACACCCTGTTCCGACCAGGCCAACACCACGGCCAAAAACTCTTATTAGAAATCAACAACACATCACTAATAAGAAGTCCTTCATAAATTCTCCTGCGAAAGTGAAGTCTATTTGGGTACCCAAGAAGTCAATGAAGGTCAGCCCACAATCACGGCAAATTTGGGTGCCTAAGGCTTGCTTGCGAGCTCAAATAGCTACACCAAGGCCAAACCCTGTACAACATGTTTCACTCACTCGAACATCTGAGGCCCACTCTTACACATCACGCACGAACACGTATTTTCCCTTGAGCACAAGTAGAATCACTCGTAAATGGGTCCCTAAAAATCCTCATTCGCAAGTAGATACCCCTATCCAACTCTTCAGAGTCTCCACAAAATCAACATCATAGCCCATCCACTACATTTGGCAACCTAAAACTTGTAATAAACCCCCGGACCCCAGTTGTAAATCCATGCCCACCTACTAACTACATCACTCTCACACTACATCATCACACTTAGCTCCTAGGTCTACCCAATTCCTAACTACACACACAAGAACCGCGCACTCACTGACTGACTGACTTATCACTAAAAGCTCATGTTAATGTTGTAACGGGGACACAGTGTCATTTTTGTGTCCATTGCAATGTTAACATCTATTCATATATTCTTACAGAACCAGCTGCGAAGTTTTCAACATGGCTGAGGCGGCAGGAACTAGCTCTCAAACAAAAACGAGCCAGCAAGTGGTGGACTTAGACAGTTTACCCGTTTTGCCTGAGACAAATGAAAGACCAGAAGAATTGCAGGCCATCAAAATCATACCTATAGCAGACCCTCCCAGTGGCCATACCATGCCCGTAGGAAAAGCTTCCCACTGGTTTAGTGAAGTGGCAGGACCCTTGGGAGAGGGAACATACCTATGGGAATCAGAGTTGGACTTCAATGGGAAGCAAGGTAAATACCATTTCTTTACAAGAGAATTCGAGAAGTTACAAAATGCAGAAGGTCTACGTTCGGTATGGGAGAAGGTAGGATTGAATGCATATTTCAGTGCACGGCTCCCAAAGCCTGACTTCATGCGATGCTACTATTTCATCAACACCTTGACTCCAAACAAGAACCCAAAAGGCGCAAGCTCATTTGTGATTCCATCTCTGACAAAAGGAAATGAGCTCAAAAGGTTTAGGTTATCCAACAACTTGGTAAGGGAGGCCCTAGATATGCGCGGAATGCACATTCCTACAGAGAAGGAAACCCTAGTGCCGGATTACATGAAGAATCAAAGCCTCACCAAACTCAAGGACATGGTGTCCATGACGCCTAATATTGCAATACACCTTCGCATGTGCATGCAACACTTTGCTTTTCCTGCACAAGATAGATTCACCATGCCGCCCAAAAAGACTTGGTTTAGTTTGTATCTGGCAGAGACACAGAGCCTCACCATCAACTTACCCCACTGGATAATTGATCAGATACACCTAGCTCACAAACGATGGCCGCGGAAACAGGTTTTATATGGTTGCTATGCTCTGACGAGAATCATTTATAGGTGTTTGGCTTATGACATCCCTATTCAACGGGCCCTAATGTGGAATCGTGTAGAGCAGTTTAGAGGCAGGACATCCATTGGACCCCCTTCTAAGAAGATGAGAGGTACTGTCCAAGTCCCTTGTGCTCAACCACGTGGAGCCACCCTAACACCAGACGTCACCCCTCCACCCCGAAGAGTCGGACCATTCACACTCCGACTTCCAAGACGCAACACCGATGGTTCTACCTTGATATTCCCTCCCATCCCAACCGATCTTGAATTTCCCAGTGGTGCACCTTTGGAAGAACTCACGAATGAAGATTTCGAACAATTATTACAAGATGTAGAGCTGGAGGCAGAAGAGGCACAACAAGTGGAGAATGTGCAAACGCAAGCAACAACCGCCCAAGTACCTGTCACCACAGTGGAAGTGGATGAAGAGGATGATGAAGATGAAGAACAGGAGGAAGATGAGAAGGATTATGATCAAGAGCATCATGATGAGCAACAAGAAGTGCCAGAAATTGTAGGTGCACCTGCATATACAGCTCAACTACAAAGGTTATACGACACAATCAAAGCAGTGCAAGAAAGGCATCAACTCTCTCTTGTGTCAGGTCAAGCTTTGATGCAAGAAATGCTATCAGATGATGGGGTGGATCAACATTTCATTGACACCCTCAAATTAGTGTCAGAGTCTTTAGGAGTTCTGGAGGCTGTCCACACTGCAGTTCGCCAATCCGTGAGGTATGACAAACGCAGAGTTGACACATTACCACGAGCAGGTAAGACTATCAGGATACCCGTCACAGCACAAGAAGTACCCATTGAAACCACAGCTACCCCCACCACCACCATTGACCTCTCTACTGAAACCTTCGTTCAGACATCACCCATCTCACCCCAGCATCCCCCATCACCACCTTCTCCACCCCCACCACCACCTCCCACCATGGAAGAAACGACAGTCATTACCTCTACCTTCACTTATAACCCATCCTCATTCACATCATTCTCATTTCGAGAACCCACCTCACAAGCCACCCTCTTCTCCTTCGTCACCAATCCCTTGTACGCTTCAACCCTTCTATCCTCCGAACCCATAACTGGCCAGCCCATAATCCCAAGTGTGGTTGGAAACCCGGCACCCACAGAAGGCACCCTGTGTTTCCCAGCCTATCCCCCAATACGGGTACCTCCATTCCATGACCCTCACTTCCCATCGAGCCCCTACACCTCTTTCAACCTGACCTCACCACCCCAATACTCGTCCTTTGTGGAGCAGTTCATCCGCTCTCCAATGTTTCAAAGGCACATTTCCCCGATGTTCGCAACGACATCAATTTACACGAACACCACACTCACTTCACCTCCCATACCCACCTACATGGTAGCCCCTGTACACACCACCTTGTCTGACCCAATGGACATTTCACCAACCACAGCACCTCTCCCCACGATTCCACCATCTCCCCCTCCCTTACCCCCCACCTCACCACTCACATCATTGGCACACACAGCATTCACTACCCCCCTACCCAATCCCACCTCCCCTGCATTTCAAACTTTTCCCCTTGCATCTCATAATGTAAATAGCACGTTCAATACATTACTTCAGTGTGCACATCAACTACAACAAGAATACCATCAATTGGAAGAACGCACTGCTGCCCTCCAAGCAGAATCTCAGCGTCTGCAAGCTAGAGTCAACACTCTTGAAGCTGAGTACCAAACGCTCCTAACCGAGCATACCATCTTACAGCAGGCTCACTCCGAATTGGAATCAAAGACATCGACAGTAGATGATCAAGTAGTCAAGGAACTAGAAACAGTGCTTCAAGCGCAAATGATATCTAATGCTACACTCAGACGCAACCTTGGGCTATTAAGGAAGCATATGGAAGCAGCACTAGAAGAGAACAAGAGGCTTCAACAACAAAACCAAGACAACTTTGAAGCGGCTATGGAAGGAACTGCAGGAGCAACCATTAGCCCTACCAAGTATAGAGCAGTCCCATCGGAAGACATTCATATCTTACTTGAGGAGCATGCAAATTTCTTGGAGTCATATGAAAAGTTAGAGACTGAATGTGCAGACCTAAAGAAACAGATAGCCAGTGCCCCCACAGCTCAACAGGAGCCGATAATCTTGCAACATTCTACAGAAGAATCCGGAAGCAGGTGGCAGAACTCCAAGCACGCCTCTTACCATATGAAAGGCCACCCTCGCCCAATGAAGAACCAGAACCTGAAACAGTAGTGGAAATCCCCATCGATGACAGCTATGAAGAGCCGTACGAGCCAATGCCAACACCCGGTGGTCGGATTACAGAGGAAGGACACGACACTTTAGAAATTCAAGTTCCAGATTGGGTCAAAAGGGTCGAGAAAGTGGGTAAGACACATGATGATCGCGTTGCCGTGCAAATGCAATCTCTCACAAATCTGGAAGAAACTGTCCTTCGGTCTTCTTACTTTCAGAACCTATCCCACCAACGATTAATCACAACATCAGCGTCGCAATACATGCCTTATTTTGTCTTGCTACATGATTATAATGCAGAAGTTAAAAGACATACAGGGAAGGAGCCCACATTTGCCACTCAATTTGAGCCAGAGGACTTACCGACAGATGCGCGTGTGGGCTCGATTTTCCAGCCTAATTGGCGTGCACGTCTACTAACCAATTACCCTGAGATGATGAGCACCTGGGCAACCATGCCACTGCATATCAAGTATAATCCATGTTATTGCCCAATGGTACGTCGCAGATCTTGGCAAGCATTTGCGATCAAGGTACGAAACAATAAAGAATGCTCGGCTTGGGTGAACTATCCATATTTTGCTCCACCTCGAGGGACCCCAACCGTAGCCTACATGATATCAACAATTCGGCACTGTTCTACACGTCTAAATAATGTACCCGACATAGCAGCGAAAATGTGTATGAAAATATTCGAGCTCATGACCATTGTCTTCAAAACCTTTCGGATGGTACAAGCTCCATACATCTCTGCCCCTGGATTCTCCCAAGGTAACAAGGATTTAGTCTACGACATGAGCCAGACTCCCTCGGTCACTATAATCTTTGCGTGGCATGCACGAATAAAGTACTTACCCGCATGCTTCAAGCAGACATTTGAGGAAATTTTCTCTACGGGATTCTGGGAATATCATTCAGAAATTTTCATTCCCAGACCCACACATTTGCTACATCTATTCGCAGTAGAACAAGCAATCCATGCAGATCAGTTACGTCTGCCACATCCGGACATTCCAGGACCAATTGATTGGGATCGTATGATGACAGACTTGGCTAGAGGACTACGCATACAAGAACATCAGCTTGCCACTCAGGTTGTGGAATATTACATCCAACACTCCCAGCAACAAGGGTCTGTCAGGGACGACAGACGCGAGAGAGGGGGGGGGTGTTGAGAGCAGTATGGGCACCCAAGGACTGACTAGACAAGGAAGCCAACGGAGAGAGTCAGAGCGAGGTGAAGGATTAAGTAGACAAAGCAGTCGACGCAAATCTGGCAGATAGGCCCTTCAAATTTTTCCAAATCAACATCTTTATAACAGTGATTATTATCACTAACAATCATTGTAAATACCATTTCATATTTTTGTAGCTCCATTTTGTGAAAGCCAAGGAGTCCTTGAGCTTGAGGAGCCTTAGAGGTACCTACATATCAATTTTCATATTTTTTAGACTCCGTTTAAGCCCTCAAATTGGCCCTAGAACCTAATTTTTAATTAGGCTGGACACTAGGTTTGGACAGGGCCAAAACCTAGTCAAAAACTATAAATAGAGCTAGAGAGCTCATTTTTGAGGTTAGCTTGTAACTGAATTGAACTTGTATGAGCTTTTGGAAAGTAATCTAAGAACTCCATTGCTTCTCACTCTTTGTCCTGCCGTGTGTGCGCGTGTGTGTGTATGTGTGTGCATGTTAGTGTGCTTCTCACTCACGCACTTGTGCCTTCACTTGCTCGAAGTCTTCATACCATCCTCATGTCTTCCCGGATTGACATTAAAGGAGGTGCTACTCATCACTGAGCTACACATTGTCTATGCTACACATTTTCAGGTTGATCACACCACTTGTGATGATTATGTCCTACACCCATAATTTCACCCTACATTTTCTACTTAACCGGTGTCCTCATACTCTTTTTCTTCATCATTTTGCTTGTGCTCAGTCTCATTGTGTGATTCATATTCTTGTGCATTCTGCTTACGTGTTGCACCATGGAAGCTCTTGCGAATATCACCACCTTCTGTGCCGGTCTTTCCCCCGACCTTGTGGAGTTTTTTGGCCCTCATGAGTTGCTGGCATTCGCCTAGCATTTGATAGAATGTCATCCTTATTTTGCAGTAGTGATTGAGGTTGGTAGTCTCATGTATGCTATGGTAGCTATGAGACTAGATAGTGCATTTGCAGTGGGAGTTGTGAGCAGATATATATCTAATCCTAGCAAGAAACATTGGGAAGCGATCAAGATGATTTTAAGATATCTGAGTGACACTAAGGACAAGTTTCTATGCTTAGGTAGAGGGAAAGCATCCATTATTGGTTACACAGATTCTGACTATGCTGGTTGTGTAGACAATCGTAAGTCTACATCAGGGTACATTTTCCATTCTGTTGGAGGTGCTATCTCTTGGAGATCTCGTCTTCAAGAATGTACATCTATTTCCACCATAGAAGCAGAGTATGTTGCAGCAAGTGAGGCATGTAAGGAAGCATTGTGGCTTTCTCATCTTGCTTGTGATATGGGTTTACCTCAGCATGTACCTCGTTTGCTCAGTGATAGTCAAAGTGCCATTGCTTTGGCTAAGAATCCGGTCTATCACGCAAAGACCAAGCACATTGAGGTGAGGTATCACTTCATTCAAGATTGCTTATCCACTGAGCGCATTATTCTTGAGAAGGTTCACACTCGAGATGATGTTGCAGATGCTTTAACTAAAACTCTACCATAGGATAGCTTCTGACACTATTGTCACTTGATGGGGATTACTTGATTCATGATCTTTCACAGTCACTTGTATACTGTGTAACATGCTCATCAGGTGGGAGGTATAGTTTGTATACTTACACTCAGGCATTCTTTATCATTCTTTATTTTTCTCCCATAGTTACTTTGGCCATAAGCCTTTAGTAGGAGATTGTTACCGTTAGTGTCCATGTGAAAGGCCAAATGGCCACTGGACACTTCTTTGTATATGTTCTTTAATAAAACATATAGTGGTCTGGTCAATCACAGACTGTAAGTTCGACTGCATTTGTAAGACCTAAGAAGTCTGTCTTCGTGCTCCTTGTGTACTACAATGTTTTTCTACGTATTCTATAGTCTCTATGCCGAGTATCGTGTGTGGCCTTAGGAGCTCGATTTTTATCCTATGAGGATCCTAGAGATCACGAGAAGGAGAGTGCACTGTGGTGCATCGCCATCGAAATAATTCACCAAATACTTCAAGAACATCATGACAACCTTGTAGCAAGACATTTTGGAGTGAATAAAAAAATAGAACTCATATCAAGGGATTTTTGGTGGCCTCAAATGCAGAAGGAAGTCAAAGAATATATCCGAACATGTGATACTTGCAATAGATCTAAGGTACCCGACATAAATCTCATGGCCTCTTGCAACCTTTACCTATTCCAGAAAGGCCATGGCCTTCATTATCTATGGATTTCATCACAGATCTACAAAGATGGCACACTTCATTCCAACTACAAAGGCAATCACAAGTGCAACCACTGCTAGACTTTTTCTCAGATACATCTTTAGGCTCCATGGATTGCATGATGATATTTTGAGTGATCAAGGTCCACAATTCATATCCAACTTTTGGAACAGTCTTTGCAAGCTCCTTGGTGTTCAAGTTAAACTATCTACAGCAAATCATCCAAAGATTGATGGACAAACAGAATAGGTGAATCAAGTCCTAGAGCAATATCTCCGTTGCACTAGCAACTATCACCAAAATGATTGGTTTGAGTTTTTACCCTTTGTAGAGTTTTCCTATAACAATAGTGTTCATGCATCTACTGAGAAAACTCCCTTCTTTGCAAACTATGGACAACATCCAAGGATGGATATACAACTCTCAAATCATATCAAGAAACGAGATGCCAAAGACAAGGCCCAGTACCTGATGGACATTCACAGAGAACTCAAGGAAGAGATCCATAAAGCTCAAAAACAATATAAGTACTATGCAGATCAACATCGTGTCCAAAATCCATCATATCAAGTTGGGGATAAAGTATGGTTACTCAGAAACAATTTGCAAACTTCAAGGCCTTGTGCAAAGTAAGATCATCAAAGATTTGGTCCATTTACCATCTTGGCCAAGATTAATCCAGTCACCTTCAAGCTCCAGGTACCAAGTACCATGATAATACATCCAGTTTTCCATGTATCCATGTTGGAACCATATCAGATTTCACCATTGAGGGGGGAGAGACCTAGTCCTTTACCACCTATCAAGATTGAGGATCATGAAGAATTTGAAGTCAAGCATGTCCTAGATTCAAGAATATCGCGAGGGAGATTAGAGTACCTTATTCATTGGAAAGGGTTTGACATTAATGATCCTACTTGGGAACCTTCAGAAAACCTTCAGAGAGCACCAATCAAGGTTCAAGAATTCAATAAGATAAATCCAATGAAGATGGGATCAGAGAACATGATCGCTCCTCATGGAACTCATCGCTTGAGGGGGAGGTGATGTCATGGACAAAGGAAACCATCCTGAATCTGAGATTCCATGTGAATCCTATATCTTATGATTGGTTCAGAATTAGGAGAAACCAATGCTTCCATTGTGCTCAGAACATGCAAAAACCTAAGAACGATTGTCTTCTTGCTTGATTCTGACATCCAAAGACCATGCTTCGAATTAATGACATGATCAATGACATCATCAATTCATAACCGCCCTTGGAAAACCTATATAAGGAGGGGTGGGCCACATTCATTCTCAGTCTTGCCAATACGAGTCTTGGGAGCTCAAGGAGTCGTGAATGCCAAGTAAGTACTCTGCAAGTTCTTGTTCCAGTTATTGTCTTGTTCCTTGTTCTAGTCCTGTCTAATCAGGTTCTTGGACATCTTGTCTTGTCCTCTTGTAATCTTGTAGTACGAGATCTTGTTGAGTTCTTTCTTGTATCTAGTTCATATCCCAGAAGGGAGTTCTTGTAATCCAAATATATTGTCTCATACTTACGATCCCAGGTTGTGGGATCTCTTGTATCATCTCTAGTCCATTTTTCCATAACTATTGGTCCCGGGTTGTCCGACGTCTTGTATTGGCTACATCTTCTTGTATTACTTTCCCTACGTGGGTGTTCTTGTAATCATAAGTGTAGTTCCAAAATCCTGTCTAGTAGAGTCGGACGGCACAATCTAGTGCTCCCTTGACAATGGTAACACTACGGAGAATCCGATAACCCCTCCTCCTTCACCTTCTTGGGCACCCTTACCCCCTAGTTCCCCAGTATGCCCTTCTTCCCCTACTCACTCAGTTGTAGTATCACACTCTCGCGCTATACCTTCTTCACCCAATTATTCTCCCCCCTTCCTCTTGTGCTATGGTATTGGTGAAACCTTCTCTCCCATTGTCGAACTTTTTAGCACCGGATTCTTTTCTACAATTAGCCCAGATCAGTGATTTTCTTATTCATTTATCCAAACTGAAGAAAGAGATTGAAGCTATTCAGAAGGAGCACCAAGATTTCTTTAAAGCAATGCAGTTTTAGCAGCAAGAATTGGACTGCCAAGAAAAGCAGTTAGGTATTCAACAGGAACGTCTTTCACGTATTGATGCAGAGATTGCTGATGCTAAGTTACGCGGTGATACAACTATAGCAAATGCCTTTTATCTCCAAGAAGCTTTCTTACAGATCCAAAGTGAGCTTATATTATCTCAAGTTATTGCTTCCAGTTCGGTGCGCATGGATGCTCATTTGGTAGAACCGCACGTTCTCCAGGAAATGTTAGAGTCTTTGAAGCAGAAGATTTGGTGAACTTTCAAATTAGCTCGGGCTATGTATATTCAAGGCGTTGTTGATGACTCCTAGTTATATTTTTGTAATCAACCAATTCTGGGTTTGAGTCCACTGTGCGTGCCAGTGTTGGGCCGTTGAAATGTAATGGTAATTACCCAAAAATATAATTAGAAAAGATGCACATAGAAAGAATGTAGCGTAACGCTTGTACCTTTTTGGGATAATGGAAAAAGTGCGGACGCAGATGCGCGGGGGAGTGAGATGTCAGACTGTGGGTCTGAGCGGTGCACCTATGGGATGCTTCAAAGAAAGTTTTATTTAAATTTCTGTATTGAATTCCTACTGTTCTATGTGTTTATCCATTCCGATGATCTTGTCTGTATGATATCTTGTTGATGAAGATATGAATCCAACTGTGGTTGCGTGTAATTCACTGGTGAAGAATCAATATTATTTTGTGTTAATGAATGTCGTAGCTTTATCGCGGTGATGTAATGCGCATACCTTTAGGACGTCTGGTGGTGAAATTTCTTAATTGCAAGTTTGTTGGTGGAGAGTTAGAGTAAAGTGGTGAGTAAAATCTATGTAATGAATGTTTTCTTTGGGAAAATAATCATAGGGCCTCTGTAATACAGACCCCTGACCATCCCAAGAACCTTGTAATTGATTAATTCTTGATAGCCGTTAACGCATTTATCATCAACAAATTCTATAGCCAAGCCAATCTTGGCTAATATTGAAATTGAAAATAGATTTTTCTTCATTTGTGGCACGTATAAAGCATCAAAAAATATGAAAGAACTACCATCACTAGTAGTCAAAATGATCTTACAAACTCCCATTACAAAATAAAAGGATTTATTAAGTCATGTGATAGTATTCCCTATAGGGGCAAGCTCAAGTGAACTAAAGAAATTATGATGCAAGGTAATATACTTGGTTGCACCACTATCAAAAGTACCAAACATTTGAGTCTACCACATACATTGAACCACATTGTTGACAAGTAGGAGATGGTTGAACTACACCATGAGAGGGAGGATTAGGAAGTAATCCTCAACCATGGCTTTTGGGGCAAGTGGTTGGCTCATCACACTCCTAACCAAGAGGTTGCGAGTCCAAATCTCCTATAGATCATTATATTGGTCTCAGAGCTAGGAAGTAGGCTTGGGAAAGATGGATTGACCCAATGGCCTCTAAAAAGGGCGCTTGGGCACTGTACCATGTGAAAGGATACTAAGGAGGGAGGTGGCACTTTGAGAATTGGACCCAACAAAGATTCAACTGTATCTTGCAATACATAGATCCAATTGAGGCATATAAGATACCATTGAAAGCTCTCAGAACAAACTTTCCAAATCGGTTAACCTAGCCAAGAAGTGTGAAGCCCTTGGGAAACCATGGGTGGTACTTGATTGAGGGTTGAAGATATCAAACATGGGTGAGAATGAGGTTTAAGGCACTTAGGTTGAGAACAAGTGCTCAAGATACCAAGATTGCAAACAAGAAGGTTCAAGGCACCAAAGTTAAGAGCAAGTGTTCAAGAGACCAAAGTTATGAACAAAGTAAAGAGGTTTGTATGTTTTGGAAAGATCTCCTTTCTTCGAAACGCTTCACCTCAAGATCGGTGCATAACAGCGACCCTGTCTTTGGAATCTACCTTTAGCGGCGACTTGCAACTCATGAAGTTTAATGGGAGAAGAAGTAAGGGGCAGGAAACACTTTTTTTTTAGAGTACAAGGAAAGTTGAAATGACAAGGAAATTGAAATGTCCAACCAGGCGGGAATCGAACCCAGGCCCTCTACCCCACGGTGCTCGATGCTAATCGCTACGCCACACCCATTTGGACTCCTAGTAAGGATTGTAACAGGTCATGGGTTTGAATTTTTGTTTCAAGTCATGGGATTGAATTTTGAAACAAAGGCAGGAAACACTTTTTCTGGTCTACTCATAAGGATTTTCGTGGCTCCACTCTTTGGGGCATCCCAATGTTCGTTCTCCCTTGCTTCCACTAAAAAATTCTAATGTGCCGCGTGGAATAGCCTGAGACAAGTACATACAATCTCATGAAGTACATACAATCTCGTGTCCAAGGTATGGATTGCCTGAGCGACGCACGTCGGCAATTCGGGAGTTGTTCTCGATGCTGTGCTTACAGATCTGAAGGACACTCACTCCTCCAATGACAAACTCTGCATGTGGATTTACAGAATTTATGCATCGTATTTTTTTTTTGAGAGAACAGATATTAAATTAATGGAGAATGATACAAGTGTGCGAGTTGCAGATCAATCTGCTACCTCTGGGAGTAAACACCTGTGGAGAACACACAAGATTCCAAAGTTAAAATTGTTCCAGGCCTTGTTACCCTTAACATAGAAATCCTTGATCTTTCTCTTAATAAGGCATGCCGAGTAATCCGAGGAATTCAAAGATCTAAGAATCCATTTAGCAGATAGTTGGTAGGCTAACTTAAGAGGACAAAGGATACCAAGGCCCCCCTCTTCCTTCTTCAAGCAGCAAGTTCTCCATGACACTTTAGACACATCAACCTTATTACAATCTTCGCTCTATAAAAATCTACGAGACAGGGAAATAACCTGATGCAGCTCCTTTTTGGTAGGCATCAAGCAACAAAGAAAGTAGATAATGGAAGGGAGAATGTAATGATTTAAGACAAAAATTCTCTGAAACGGGGACTGCTGCAGGGCAATGCATTTGAAAATTTTGTTTTAAAATTTTTCCATCACCCAATCCCATCTTTGAGAGGAAGAGACTTGAAACCCCATCAGAATCCCTAATAGTCTAAAAATGGTTCCTTCCTGAATAATATCACATCCTAAGTTAAGAACACAGTTAGGAACATCATTATTGGATGACTTAAAAGAAGTTTTGATGTGATTAACCTAGGATCCACTAGCCAGACAAAAAATCTCAAGACATTGCAGACAATTCTTTGCACACTCTTCATTAGCTTTGACAAGAATGTTGGTGTCATCAGCAAACATTTGAAGACATAACTCGGATTGAGATTTTGGGATGTCAATACCAGTAATCGACTGTGACTCCATCTGTCTTTAATCAGCCACCCTATAGCATCACTTGAAAGGGCAAAAAGGAGGGGCGCAAGCGGGCAACCCTGTCTAATAGACCTATACAGCTTAAAGGAGGGGGACAGATGCCCATTCATGGCCACTTTGGAAAAGGCATTACCAAATAAGGTACTCACAAATTTAATGAATCCTCTACCCAAACCAACATCATGCAGGGATAGCAGGATAAATTGCCAGTCCATTCTATCATAGGCTTTATCAAAGTCGATTTTGAAAAAGTAGTAATCTTGATTAGTTTCTTGAGCATGTTCAATACCTTCCCACAAGGAGATGATGGCATCCAAGATATATCTGCCTCTTATAAAACCTTTTTGCTTAGGCAAAATAATAGAGTTCATGATAGGGCTGAGTCTTCTAGCCAAGGTTGAGGAGAAGATCTTGTATATAGTAGTCAAACAAGAGATAGGTCTCCAATTATTGAGGTCATCCTTGGATCCCTTCTTATGAATGAGTTTGATGACACCAGTATTAATGAAGGAAGAAAGAGAACCTTCTTTCACAGCTTCCTTCCACACCACGAGAATTAGGGGTGTTAAGAAATCTTTCAGCACAAGGAAGAATTCATTGGGAATCCCATCAATACCAGGAGACTTACAAGGTTTAAGTTTATTAATGGTTTCTCTGACCTCGCCGGCAGAGAGGGGCAGGTCCAAAAGAGAAGCCAGGCTGGTAGGAATCATTTTTTTCCTTTTAAGAGCAATATGAGCTCTGGCTCTCTGGATATCCTCCCCCCACTTGGGAGGCACAGAGAAAACATTGGTAAAGAAGCTGACCGCCCCTTGCAAGTTCTCCTTAATATTGGACACAAAACCACTAGAATTCTTTTTCAACACTGGTATAAAGTCCTTGATTTTTTTTTTCATGAGATCAAACATGCACTTGTTGGGTCTATCCACTTTACCCACCCAAAATTCCCTTGACGAGGCAACAGACCCATGAGCCAAGATGTAGTCTTCCTGCCTCAATTTATCTTGGAGCTCAATGATCCTCTAACTATAGTTGGAGGAATCCAGACTGCTCTTATTGAGCTTGTCAATCTCTTGAAGAATTGTCATTCTTCTTTCAGCCCTAATATTTTTGGCCATCTGCTTTATACTAGAAAAAAAGCTTCTGGGTTTCCCTGATGGACTTCTCCCAAGCCAAGAGAGGGGATGAAATATTACTGAAAAAGAAGGAAAAAAATTCTTTGGTTTTATTGACAACCGAGGGGATCTTGAGTAGAGATGTATCAATGTGAGTCCACCCAACCCTAGAATTAGGATTATTACTGAACATTTGGGTAAGGACTGGAGCATGGTCAGAAATGCTAAGGGAAGCACAACACTCACATTTTATTTGTCAAAAGTCATGACTTCTGTCAGCATTGAGGTAACCTCTGTCCAGTCTAGCAGCTAGAAAATTATCCTTACTTTTGTTGTTCCAGGTCATGTTAGTGTGCAAACTAAACTCCAGGAGATTCTTTTTGTTAATCTTGTTAAACGAGCTCCTTTTTTCTAACCCAGACAAGATGTTATTTTTGTTACCAATCCTATCTTTGGCTTCGGTGACCATGTTAAAGTCCCCCATGATAAGCAAATCCCTCTCAATGAGAGAGATCTCTTCCCAGCACTTAGTTCTCTCAGTCGGATTATTGGATGCATAAACACTCACAATGGTCAAGTTTAAAGGAAACACACACTTGATTGCAACCCATTGTTGGGTAGGACTAGTGACATGCTTTTCCACGAGATGGCCCAGAGACTCGTTAATGCCAGTGACCCCCCCCTTGCCAAGCATGTGCTTAGTATTGTACCAACAATGAGAAGAAGAGATGATACCCAGATTCTTCTCAAGATTAAATCCATACGTCTTCACTTCCTACAGTAAAATAAAGTCAAGATTTAAGCTCAAGTCCTTCATCCACTGGTTAAGCACTTTCTCCGTAATAGGGTCAGTTAGCCCTTTTATATTAAACGACAAAAGCTTTATTTGATTCATGATAGAATTAAGTATATCTCGTACTTCCGAGAATTCAATTTACCACTTAGATGAAGACAATTAGTCCAGAGACAGGACATTCTTAAGGCAGTCAGCAGTAAGCAATAAAGAATAACCTTACCCTGGCCTTTGTCCTGGACCTTAGTACTCGGCTCAGACAAGCCAAAAGAAAGATCAACGTCTTCATTAGTGAAAACAATTTCCTTTCTCTTGATGTTAGTTTTGCTTTGAACAAAAACCTTCATCTTAGGAGTAATAATACGAAACAGAATCACGGTCACTTTCCTTGATCATCAGAGACTGGAATTTTCTATAGTTTTTACCAGGGTTAGACAGACAAGTAACCTTAATCATTAAGAGGAAGATAAGACTAAGACAAGGACGAACATCCGAGGACAATCGTAGACTGAACACCAGCACCAGAAAGCAGAACAGGAAACCAGGTTTTTTCTTCTTTTCCTTAGCCTGGACTCTACTGTTTAGACCATTAAAATTCTTAACATGAGCATCGACTTTATTTAAGAAGCAAAGATCCTGTCTCTTGAAAGCTTACTTTTGGAATACACTTGCATCTGACAAAGCCCGGAAGTACCATTACCAAGGACATTTATTCTGAGCTGGTTTTTTCTATAAATAACAAAGCTCATCCGAAGACGCTTGTCCCAACGACAATAATGACTTAAAACAAGCAACAGTAACCGAAAATGGTAGACAAAAAAAATAGGGGCTTTCTTCCCCAGGGCCTTATCCTGGACCTTGTTGCTCAAAATAGAAATATTCATAGAAACTTCTGTAGATAAGGAAAGGTCCTGTCTCTTGACAGGAGATTTATTATGAGGAGTAACCTAAATCTACAGAAAATTAAGAGTTGTGTTTTCATCTTCATTATTTTTGGACCACACAGAAGACATGATTTTATATATTACAGATCTCATACGATTGTGAATGATCCAAAGATAATACAGATTTAAAACAAGCAGCAGCAAACAAAAAAGGAACAAAAAAAAACATCCTTTCCCAGCATCTTCTCCTAGACCTTGCTGATCAATTCAATCAACTTCACTGCATGAACAGATATTTCATTAGGGAAAAATAACTTCTGTCCCTTGATAGTAGACTTTTCCTGATTAGTGGCCTGCATTTGCAACAATAAAGTGGTTGTTGTAAAAACGAAAGACACACAAATTGAAGGTACGCATGGAGGACAACATAGAGAAGTTATTTCCTACCGTTTTTAACAGGTTTGGCCAAAGAGTCTGACATCCTCATGGGGTCCTTTCTTTTGGTTTTGTTGGTGGAGGGGGCTTGGTCAATTCCCTTTGCTAGATTGTCCATTTCCACATCTTTGTGTACCACATAAGAAGCCTCATTCTAGTTTAGTTCATTCACCAGTTCTTGGTCATGCTCATTCAGTTCTTGCACAAACATATTATCAGAAGTCTGATGGTGAGACATTTGAGAGGACTTTATTTTGACTGTTTCTGTGGAGGGAAAGGGGGATCTCTCTTTCCTGTGCTGAACTTTGATCCATTTTTCACCATTTTCCTTGTAAGAATCCGTTACCTCAGAGTGGGGGTTGTCCCGCAGCTCTACAACATGTTCCTGTCTATTAGGGTTTACATTTTCCTTATCCTCAGGCCTCCTTATGGTTTCAGGACTAAATGGGGTCGAGACCTCATCAAGCAGCACATCATACATATTGGTATGCTTAAAGGGTTTCTTTTTTTGGGGTTTGGTGGTTGTTTTAGCTACATGCTGAGCTTGTGGAGGATCAATGGTTTTTTGTTGACTACTTTTAGGAGGTTAGGTTTCCTCCTTGATCTTAGTTAGCAGAGGACATTCTCTGATAAGGTGACCTTGTCGAAAACAGTTAAAGCAGGCGTTCGACAGGTTCTTATAGATAATTTTTGTTCATGCAGACACCTCCCATCCGAGTCCTTTATAATCAGTGAGGGTTTGACAGGTTTGGATGTGTCCACTTCTATCATAACTTGGGGATCCCACTTGGGGTTGATAGGGCCTCTATTTCTCTGACCTAACACCTTTCCTAGTAAGCTACTTAATCTGTCTATCTAGGGATAGTACTCAATCGGGAGATCTGGGTATTTTACCCACACTGGAACTTTCGTAGGTTTGGGACCTCTGGGATTAAAACCTGAGTACCATTTAAAGAAGGAAATGGGGTGTTTCTGATAAGCCATTTTCCTTTGCTTATAACACTTAGCGCAGCGTTGGCTTCATCAAAGTAGAACAGGAAATAATTATTTGGGAGGAACTGAATATGTTTCACGAATAAACCTTTCGCTTCCCAATTAATTCTAACCCTATGCTTTAAAGGAATCTAGGGCCGGTCTGGGTCCATGGCACAGGCCGATCATAACCCTTTCCCCAAGCTGATTATGCCACATATCCAACTCGTTCCTTTCTATGATAAGGGTGTACAATCGGATTTCCTTTTGTTCATAAGTGGATTGTACAGCCAAGGTCCTTCACTGCCTCAATCAACAAGCGCTGCATATGGGCTTCATTGAGAAGCCTATAGTAATTCTTGACAATCAAATTATCTTTGCTATCCGGGAGAGCGGAGGAAAATAATGTCCAGACTTTGGGTCAATCGGTATGTAGGAGGTTTATAGCTCTCAGAAGCTGATCCTAGTGGGTTTCAGCTCGAAGACAATGGTCTCAGCTTTTGGACCCTTCGTCCCTCGAGCAACAAACTTTGCTTGCATGTTGGTTTACAGAATCTATGTAAGAAGGCGCAGCAGCTGGTATATAGTGCGTGGTTTGCCGGTCCGAATTCGGCAAGAGAGTTACCTTTTGGAAATTCGGCAACAAGGCGGCAGACTAATTCGTCAAGGAAGCAGCTAACCTATGGTAGTTACGGCCATTTCACACTGGAACAATAGATGAAAAAACTCCAACTACTTTTCACATATGTACACTCAAAGTGGCAGTATTAATATTTGTTGGATACTAAGATGTGAACTAGTAAGAATCCATCGTTATTCTCTCACATAATGCAGATGGTCCTTCATCATATTCTTCACTTTTTAACGATCATGTCGAAAGTCTTATCAATAGTTTTGACTTTGGATAACATCCACTTTAGAGATTTAAGGTAGTGAGGAGACATATTGTGACTGAAGACCCTAAGGTTACGGCATATGTGATGCAAGATGTAATGGATAGTGCTATAATGAATAGAGGATATAGCTCCATCTATAGGCGTTAACGCTCCCATCTTAAAGCAAGGATTCAGATGGGTGCTACTCTCGGGCCTCACTAAAGTTTGTAGACGTTGAGCTTTAAATGATTAAATTGATGAATGAAATGGTATATACTACAAAAGTAAGAATGATAAGGTACTTTATAATGAACAAAAAAACATATTGGTGGATTTAAAATTATGTCAAAGTGAAGTGGAGTTCAATGAAATTTCTATTGAGGAATGCCATAACTAAAATTGATGAATGAAAAGTTATAGAGTTCACGAGGCTCTGAGTTGTGCAGAAGAAGAAATATAGAGGTTGGAGAGGCTTCAATGACAGAAGAGAGATGTGAAAATGTGCATCATCATATACGATTAGGAATCAAGGTGGTTCACCAACAAGAGTAGGTGGAGCACAAGTACGATTTGTGATGATGCCGGTCATCTCAATGTTGTGGATACAACCACCAACCTTCATGGAAGGTATGGTTGATGGTACTAATCATGAGTCCCAAGGAAGACTTGATCCAAATAATATTGGTAGAATGATTCCTCTTGATATGGATCTTCTACATGCTTGGAAACATAGAAATGCAGATGCATTGTGTGCTCTAGTTGCAGGTACTATTGATAGTGTTTTGATTCTCATTCAACACATTGGCTTGTGAAGCCTAGAACATATTGATAAATCAATATAAAGTTTCGAAATCAGATTTATATTCCAAACTTGGAGAATCATCTAGTAGTAGAAAGCTTAGCTAATGGGGGGAGTGCAAAGGTATTCATCACTCACATAAGGAATCTAGAGGATCAAACGATGGGAGCATGTGCACAAAAGTCAAGCGAGGAGGTAGCTTGGCATTGTCTTGGAAGTTGTCCACCAAAGTTTGATTGTTTGGTAATTGCTCTTAATACTCAAATTGGACCTCAACCTTTAACTTTTGAAGAATGCAATGCTGCACTCATGGAGGAAGAGCTACAAATCAAGGCAATGAATGAAGGCAACAAAGCAAGTTGAAGGCAATGAATGAAGGCAACAAAGGATATATTGCATTCATAACAAATGCCAAAGGAGGTAAGGGGCTCTTCAAAAGATGGAGATAGAAAGAAGAATGACAAAAAAGAAGATCATTTGCACTGCAAGAGGAAAGGCCACATAATTCAAGACTCTCAGATCATGAAGGTAGAATAAAAGAACAGATCTTCAAAAGGTGGCAATGGCACAGTACATAAATAGAGCTTGAGTTGTGTTATGATACAGGAGGTATGGTCCTCGACCAAAAATTCAGGAACATATGACTCATGGGTGTTAGAAAATGGTTCCTCTCATCACATGATGAGCAAAAAAGACCTTTACAGTTCCTTATAGCCTTTAAAGGAGCCCATCATACTAAACGTAGGCAATAATGCAAGATGTCCTGCAAAGGGTGAAGGTACAATTTCTTTCATTAATCTTAATGGGGATATGATAAAGCTTTCAAATGTTTTGTTTGTTCCACAAATCAACTGAAATTTTCTTTCAAAAACTTCTATAACTAATCAAGGTCATGATGTGTTTTTCAGCAATATAGGAGCTACGATTATGGATAGTAACAACAACATTGTTGGGAATGGCATAAGGAGGAGCAACTAGTTTGAGTTGTTTGCTCTTACAACCACTACCAGTGTGGGCACAAGTAAGCTGTAGCATGAGAGATTTGGCCTTATCAAAAACCTTGTACTAAACGAGATGCATCATAGGGGTATGGTTGCACACCTATCATTGATTATAGAAATCAAGGAATCATGTGAGGCTTGGATGATGGGAGAGCACTAAAGGAAGGCATGTCCATAAGAAAGCAAGAATAGATCAAGCGATCCTGTAGACATTGACTTGTGTGAGAAAATTTCTATAGAGGCCTTGGGAAGATGTTCCTACTTCATGTTACTCATGAATGACCATAGTAGGAAGATGTGGGGATATTTCCTTTGCGATAAAGCTCAAACTTTTTGGTATCTTTAAAGGATGGCTTCAGCTTGTTGAAACTGAAACAAGGAAGAAGGTGAAGAAATTTAGGACAAGCATTGGTGGAGCATTTACATCAACAGAGTTTGGATATTTCTTCAAAAGTAAGGGAATCAAGGATCAACTCATAATGGCACATAGCCCTCAACAAAACGGTGTTGTAGAGCATCGCAATGGAACCATTGTGGAGATGGTGAGGTGCATGTTGAAGGGAAAGGGTTCCCCAAATCAATTTTGGATAGAGGCCATCAACAATTTTATCTACATCTTGAATCATAATGAGACCAAGACACTTGATGGAAAGACTCCAGAAGAGGACCTCAAACTCCAACAATTGGTATCAAAGCAAGTTGCCACTTCATCTAGGGTATTGTCAACAGCCCTCTGGTCACAATCTTAAAATCACATGAAAATTGGTAAGCATACTCAGGGAAATTAGGAGTTCGAAACTACTTCACTTTATGGCATCTAGATTTTGATATGAGCTTGTTTTGGCTTTTGAATGCACTATTGTAGTACCTTTGTAGGCCATTTTTTCCTTTTGTGCAAACCATATATGCAGGTTTTGATTCGCTAATACGAGCTCCTCAAAGTTTGCTACAAGTTAAGCAAGTCTTGATAGGGTGGTTGTGTTACACATTTTGAGATACAATCATTTTTTTACATCAAGATATTTATTCAATGGCCATGGTTGAAGGCAATGATGTATTTTTTATGTTGGATGTTGAGGACAGGTTGGATGGTAGTAATTACAACATTGTGGGCATATATGATGTGAAGTATTTCGATGGTGATGCACCATAGTGCGCTCTCCTCCTCGAGAGCTTCACGATGATATCCTCGGAGTAGAAAACTGAGTTCCTAGGGCCGCACACAGAACTCCGCATAGAAGGCTATAGAATACGTAGAGAAAACACGGTACTGAGAGAGCATGAAGACAGACCTCTTAGGTCTTACAAAAATGCTATCGAACTTACAGTCTGTGACTGACGAGGCCACTATGTTTTATTACAAAACATATACAAAGAAGTATCCAGTGGTCATTTGGCCTTTCACATGGACACTAATGGTAACAATCTCCCACTAAAGGCCAATATGGCCAAAGTAACTATGGGAGAAAAATAAAGAATGATAAAGAATACCTGAGTGTAAGTATACAAACTATACCTCCCACCTGATGGGCATGTTACACAGTATACAAGTGATTGTGTAAGATCATGAATCAAGTAACCCCCATCAAGTGACGACAGTGTCGAAAGCTATCCTATGGTAGAGCTTTAGTTAAAGCATCTGCAACATTATCTAGAGTGTGAACCTTCTCAAGAATAATGCGCTTAGTAGCTAACCAATCTCTAATGAAGTGATACCTCACCTCAATGTGCTTGGTCTTTGCATGATAGACCGGATTCTTAGCCAAAGCAATGGCACTCTGACTATCATTGAGCGAATGAGGTACATGCTGAGGTAAACCCATATCACAAGCAAGATGAGAAATCCACAATGCTTCCTTAAATTCCTCACTTGCTGCAACATACTCTGCTTCTGTGGTGGAAACAACTGTACATTCTTGAAGAGGAGATCTCCAAGAGATAGCACCTCCAGCAAAATGTACCCTAATGCAGACTTACGATTGTCTACACAACCAGCGTAGTCAGAATCTATGTAACGAATAACGGATACTTTCCCTCTACCTAAGCATAAACACTTGTCCTTAGTGCCACTCAAATATCTCAAAATCATCTTGAATGCTTCCCAATGTTTCTTGCCAGGATTAGACATATATCTGCTGACACTTCCCACTGCAAATGCAATGTATCGTCTCATAGCTACCATAGCATACATGAGACTACCAACAACAGACTCATAGGGGATTTTGGTCATGAATTCCTTTTCCTCATCTGATTTGGGGCAATCATCCTTGCTCAATTTCACATATGTGGGTAAAGGTGTAATCAATGCTTTTCCACCCTACATTTTGAACCTATGAAGTACTTTGGATATGTACTCACTTTGAGACTAGTATATGCATCTTTTACTCCTATCACGAGTAATGCACATGCCAAGAATATGTTTGGCATCCCCCAAATCCTTCATATCGAATGTCTGACTCAACTTCCTTTTGAGAATTGACAAGTCATAGGAGGACTTCCCAGCAATCAACATATCATCGACATAAAGTATCAAGCATATCAAGCTCCCATCTGAGCATCTCTTTGTGTAGAGACAATGATCCTCATTGCTTTGAGAATAGCCTTGGGACTTTATAAAAGCATCAAACTTTCGGTACCATTGTCTAGGAGATTGTTTAAGACCATACAACCTCTTCTTGAGCTTAGAAACTAGACTTTCCTTGCTAGGAACTACATAACCCTCTGGTTGTTCCATATAGATCTCGTCTATAAGATCTCCATGAAAGAAAGCAGTTTTCACATCCATTTGGACTAGCTCTATGTCCTCCATTGCAATGAATCCAAGCAACATGCGCAAAGTAATCATCTTGACCACTGGAGAGAAGATTTCTTCAAAATCAACACCATCTTGTTGCTTAAAACCCATTGCAACAAGTCCTGCTTTATATTTTGGAGAAGCACTATCTGATGTGAATTTCAGCTCATATACTCATTTACATGGTAAAGCTTTCCTGCCCTTTGGCAAAGGTACTAAATCCCAAGCACCATTCTTGTGAATAGAATCCAGCTCACTCTTCATGGCACGCTCCCACTTGACATGATCCTCTGTCTGCATAGCCTCTTTGTAGCAAGAAGGCTCACCGACATCTATTAGCATAACAAAATCTAAACCTGGAACATATCTATCAGGTGGATGTGAGACACGTGCAGAATGTCTCAATGGTTGTTGAACAGGAACATGTGCAGACTGATCTGAATGGACATTCTCTTGAACATCCCTATGTGCAGTATTTTTATGCATGCTAATCGGAGGAATAGTATCCTCAAACACCACTCTTCTCACTTCAACCTCCTTAATGGACTGTTTATGCATCTTAGAATCATTAAAAATGACATTAGTACTTCTGATCAGTGACGGTGTTTCAGGATCCCATAAGCGATATCCAAATTATCCTTCTCGACCATATCCAAAAACTGCATTTCTTTGACTTATGGTCCAACTTTTGTCTAAGATTCTTGTGTATATGAACATATGCTTCATACCCAAAAACTCGAAGATGATCATAATATGGTGGCTTCCATGTCCATAACTCTTGTGCCACTTTTAGACCTTTGGCAGTACTAGGTGAAAGGTTAATCACATGAACTACATTCAATACTGCTTCTGCCCAAAAACCTTGTGAGAGGCTTGCATGATGCAACATAGATATTACTCTATCTTGAATAGTTCTATTCATCCTCTCAGCTACACCATTCTGTACTGGGGTATAAGGAGCTGTAAACTCTTTACGAATCCCTCTAGACTGACAGAAATGGTTGACCTCATGTGAGGTATACTCACCCCCATTATTTGAATGTAAAGCCTTAAGCTTAGTTCCTCTATTAGTCTTATCTGAAGCAGGGCATTTTTGAAAGTAGGGAATACCTCATCCTTCGATTTGGTAGGATATACCTAGAATTTTCTAGTAGCATCATCTATGAAAGTGATAAAGTAAAGAGAACCACCTAAGGACCTAGTGGGCATAGGACCACACACATCTGTATGAACGAGATCTAAAAGCTGAATTGAAGAGTCAATGTGCATTCTATGCACATTTCTAGTTTTCTTTCCATATTGAGAATGCTCACAAAATTAAAAATCAGAGAAAGATAACACAGGTAAGTAGCTAGAACGAGAAAGATTTTCCATTCCACTACTAGATATAGGGCCCAAATGACCATGCCAAATACAAGCCATAGGCTGTTTAGTAACAACTAACAAATGTTCTTTCTATGATACAAATAAAGGATAAAGTGAGCCAACTTTGCCTCCTTTTGCAATGACCATATTGCCCTTTGATATACAAAAGGACTAAGCATAGAAGACCACCTTGTAACCAAGGTCATCAAGTTGACCAACTAACATCAAACTGCATAATAACTGAGGTACATGGCGTACATTATGCAGAGTAAATTTCGAACCATCAATGAATTGCACAATCACATATCCAATCCCCACAACATCACACTGGTAAGAGTCACCAAGGCTCACGGTACCAAGAGACTTTGCTGCATAATTAGAGAACCATTCTCTGTGTGGTGTCACATGGAAAGAAGCACCAGAATCTAGCAGTCATGTGTGGGAAAGAGAATCAGACATAAGCACCTCAGTTGGCACAGTATTATCAAGTGTCAACACATCAGCATCATAAAAAATAGCATTAATTTCTTCAATCTTCACAGTCGAAGTAGATGGTGCAGGTAACTGTTTAACATGCCAATCAACATTCTGTCCTTTACCTTTAGCATTCTTTAATGCATAATAGTCTTTCTTCATATATCCTTTCTTATGACAATAATGGCATTCGATTTCCCTCTTCCTTGATTTACTTCTACTCTTATTCCGTTGACCATTCTTTTCCTTATTCGTGCTCCTGCCACATGGTTGATTCTTTCCTTGGTAAGAATCACAAACATTATATGCATCTCCACTCTGAGTGCTAACCATAGATTTTCTACGAATCTCCTCACTCAAGAGTTCTCCACATATGTCTTCATAGATGAGTTTACCACTAGGTGCACTATTGCTAATAGCTATGCAAAACGTATCCCATGATGATGGCAGGGTGCATAACAACAATATTGCTTTCATTTCATTATCCATATCCATTTTCTGAGCATGTAACTGGGAGAATATAGAATCAAACTGATTCAGATGAGCAGCAACACTATATGTGTCCTTCATATGAAGGTCATATAATTTTTTCATCAAATACACTTTATTTGATGCCGTCTCTTTTTCATATGTATTGCATAACTTCTTCCAAAGCTCCTCTGCACTTTCACAATCTAATACTGTAAACTAACATTATCTGCCAGATGCAAGTGAATGGTAGACCTGGCCATTTCATCTTACTCATCCCCATCATCTTCATCCATGTCAGCAGACTTCTTTGAAATCCCATTTACTGGCTTCCATTGCCTCCTTTGAATCAACACATATTTAATCTGACTCTTCCATAGGGCAAAGTTTGTGCCATCAAATTCTCGAATCTCAAAATGGTCTTTGCCTTGCAAGTTATAGCTTCTCCTCGGAACATTGGCACTAGACCCTGATCCACTAGATGTGTCTAAGACCTCTGATGCCGTGATGGTAGAGAATTGAATAGAATGATAATGGAGCTAGAAGAGTCCAAACACCAACAAATAAGTGTATCAAGGAGTAAATTGACCACTGTATAGTTGACTAACCTAAAAATCTAGAAAAATTTTGCCAGAGTATCCTTTGCAAAATGAGCATATAACCAGTGTGAAAATATCATAAAACTATAAGTACTGACATGTTTACCTGCATAGTGAACCACTGACTCCACTACATATAATCAATTACCCAATAGAAGCCACCTAGGCTTATCGAGCACCTATGAACAACTATCATACATCTCCTATGGCGAGGTTGGGTAAGTCTTCCACCTGCATCACCAAAGAGACCCTAACATCTGGGTGTCTCCTAGTTAAGAAAACCTCACCACGATCCTCTTTTTCAAACGTAAAAGGCTTTATGCAAAAACGTAACCGCTATATCAATGACCACATGGATGTACATAAGGGGTATCCATAGAAGCGTACATGATGTGTATGTGCTCAATACATGTAGTAAAAAATGACTCTAAGAGGCTGAATGCATACCCAAAAAACTAGCCAACAACACCTGCAAGTGTTTGTCAACTCAGATATTTTAGGCCCAAAAACCTGCATAAATTTGCAACAGGTGCTCCCACCAAAACTGGAAACCTTTCGAGAACCCTGTAGTTTTATGAGTATGGCTGAAAACACAGCCCCAAAGATTGATATTTGTTGTCGGAGAAGTCCAAACAACACTCTTCTTGATGTTCTTGGACTTGTATGAAGAGAACTATGTGCAAAAGGACTCCAAAAGTACTCCAAAAGACACCCCAAGAATGCTTCAGAAACAGGCCTTGAAAGCAAAGATGAAGCTTTGAGGGACCAAAACATGTTCAAGGTAATGTTAACCTTAGTCTTTCCCCTTCTTCAGATACCACAAGAGTGTAGCTTAGTGGTAAGATATTGCCACGGTTAAGCGAGCTCTTGGGGAACAATTATGGGATGGTTGACCTCTTGGAAAGTATCGGGAACCTCTATCTTCCTTGATCATTGAGGTCCTCCCTCGTGCATAGCCAATGGTGCCAACAGTGACTTTGGTGACTCGGATGACAAGGTATGCCAAGGTTTATGCCTTGGTCGCTGCCTTAGTCGTAAGCCTTGGAGAAATGGGGGGGGGGGGTGCTCGCTTCACTCGCACAGAAGGAACAAAGCTTTTGCCTCGAAATGCTCTGATACCAGTGAAGTAATTTGATGGCGATGCACCACAGTGCGCTCTCCTCCTGAGAGCTTCACTATGATATCCTCGGAGTAGAAAACCAAGTTCATAGGACTACACACAGTACTCCGCACAGAAGGCTACCGAATACGCAAGAAAAACACAGTACCCAGGGAGCACGAAGACATACCTCTTAGGTCTTAGAAAAATGCAGTCGAACTTACAGTCTGTGACTCACCAGGCCACTATATGTTTTATTAAAGAACATATACAAAGAAGTGTCAAGTGGCCGTTTGGCCTTTCACATGGACACTAATGATAACATGATGCATCATGTATTAATAGTCAAAGGACTGTGAAATATTGTGTGGGGTGCTGAAGAAAAACCTAGTACACTAGCAAATAAAGTTATTAAAGGTAATACAAATGGCATTGAAAGTGATGATCTTCAAATTCTGTTTGTTATTGCAGTTCTTGCTACATCTAATATAGAACAACTTCGTTTTGATGGTAGAGATGCTTAGACACATGCATTGATAGCTTTGGCTTTCAAACGTTCCATTATCCATCGTAGTCACTCTTGCAAAACAACAAAGGATGTTTAGGAGATAGTTACCAGTTTATAGAAGGCAAGAAATGAGGCCCATGTTGCTTACCTCCGCAAATAGTTGGAGAGTGCCCATATGTATAAAGGAGATTCTATGGATATTTTTTTGACAAAGATCAAATATTTGAAGGTGTAGTTGATTTTTGTAGATGAAGTCTTATCAGATAGTTCACTTTAGCTAACTTTTCTTAATGGTCTTCTAGATTCATTCTACTCTTCAATTGATAATGAAAGGAAATTCAAACACCTTAACATTTGAGGATTTCATCTTTATTTTGTTGCAAGAAGATCAGTCCAAGTAGAGCACGTTCATTATGCATGTTGGAGATCAAGCTTTCCTAGCTAGTCAAAAGGGTAAAGTTCAATAGAGCTCATCTACTAGCAAGAAAAAAATATGCTAATGTTGCACAATCAAAGAAGGATAGTAAATATGAGAAGAGAACAAAAAATCGAAAAAAAATTATAAATATTGTAAGCAAATGACCACATGATAAAGAGTTTTTCAGAATTGGCTACAAAAGAGGGAAAGAAGAAAGAGGTTGGAATGGTTATTGTAGATGCCTCTACACCTAAAGTAGAGTCTATTAATCTGATTTTCAGAATGAAGAATGATATTTACTATTGTATGCAACTATGACCCATCTTCTCATGAGCATTGTATGTCTATAGTAGACTGAGATGTTTGGTACTTTGATAGTGGGGAAATGAAACATATTACCTCTAGCGTAGTTTCTTTTGTTTACTTCCCCCTGGCCCTAGATGGAATACTATCACATGTCCTAAAAACTCCTCTAATCCTATAATGGGAGTTGGTAAGATAATTTGACTACTAATACTGGTAGATCTTTCACATTGTTAGATGTTTTGCATGTATAGGGGATCACGAAAAATGTGTTGTCAGTTTCAGCATTAACTGACATTTGCTGACATTTGCTTAGTTGTCAATTTTGGTGATAGATGTACACTTCATGATCTCTCAAATGGCGATGTTATTATTGCTTCTAGCATCATATATCATGGTCTATATAATATCTCCGATGCAAAGCTTTGGGATGCATGATTTGGTCATGTGAATTTTGCTAGTCTGATACACCTGCAAAAATTTGAAATGATATCATGTGTGCCCAAAGTTGGGGCACCTTGTAAACATGTTTGTGAAAGCTATATTTGCACAAAATGCAGCATTCATAAAGTGCATATAGAAGTGCATTACCACTTTATTAGACAGAAGATCATGTCAAAGGATGTAAAGGTGGAGCATTTCAATACAAAGGATCAATATGCACATATGTTTACCAAAGCTTTGGATGGAGTAAAGCTACAACATTTTAGGACATGCATTGGAATGAAGGACCTAGGCATTGAGACTTGAGGGGGAGTGTTGAAAATCAAGTCTCAATCATGAGAAAGGAATCAACCATGATTTTTGCAAGTGGACCAATAAAAAAGGAAGAGCCAAATTTATGGAATCAAATTAGAAGCTCCACCATTCTCAATCAAATTCAAATCTCATCAATCACCCACCAAAAAGTGGATAGATGAATGTGAAAGGTCATATAATGAGCTTAAACAATGCTTGTGTTCAACGCCAATTCTAATGACACTAGATTAGAGTAAGCCATTCCATGTACACATGGATGCTTCCAATTATGCTATCGGGTGTGTGCTAATGCAACCTATGGGTGAGGGCAATATAGATCTTCCTATAGCATATGCAAGTAGGTAGTTGAATGCAGTTGAAAGAAACTACACCACCACTGAGAGAGAAGGATTAGGGATGGTTTACATAGTAAAAAAAATTAGACATTATTTCCTGGAAAACAAATTCAAATCTTCATAGACCATCAAACATTGTTATACCTACTCAACAAGCCTTGTAACACAAGAAGATTGGTTTGATGGTTTCTCCTATTAATGGAGTATGATTTTGAAGTTGTGGTCAGAAAAGGGAAGACCCATCTTAGAGCCGATCATCTCTCGTGACTGACCACTCGAGAAGCCCCTCAAGGGATAGTTGATAAATTTCCAGATGCATATTTGTTTAATCTTGAAGTCATGCCTGAATGGGACAAACCAATTGTCCCCATTCTCACCTTTGGACCCAAGAATCCTAGAGTTAGGACCAAGGAAATGGATGTAAATAAGTCACAAAGACATAAGATAATGGCAAGAAGTATTTACAAGCAAAATAGTTAGAGAATTCTCGCTTTTTGTGTAGAAGAAAGAGAGTATGATTATGAGTGTACTTGCTTGCAATGAAAGCAGATGTCCATAAGATGTGCAAGGAATGCCCAATAGATTGTGTTAGACCACCTGTCGAACATGCCACCTTATATCACATTTCTCTAATGCCAGAATGGAGCAAACCAATGATAACTTACTTGAGGAGGAAAAAATTCCCTCATGAAATGACTCTAGCAAGACAAAGAATTCTAGAGCAGGAAGCTCAAGACTACAAACTCATTGGCAATAATCTGTACAAAAGGGGAAGAGATGGATATCTAAGAGAGTTTGTTCACGAGAGTGACTACTTGAGAATATTAGAGATGGCACTCCAAGGTGTCGCATGTGGTCATTTTGGGCCCGATTGGATAATTAAGGCCATAATATTTTCAAGACTATGTGGCCTACTCGTCATATATATGCACATACATATGTAAAGAGATGCGATGTTTATAAAAGATCTCAGTTTCCAATTTGCAGAGATGAGATGTCATTGAAACTCATGATGGGAGGAGGTGCATTCTCTAAGTGGGGCATAGAATTTGTTGGACCTATTAATCCCCCTGCTAAAGGCACTCATGTTGAGTACATCATTGTAGTGACATATTATCTCACCAAATGGGTTGAAGCTAAAGCTACAAAGAAGAATGATGCACACACAACAACAAAATTCTTATTTGAGAATGTCTGTACAACGTATGGATTGCCTATAGAACTAGTGAGCGATAGAGGGACTCACTTTCTAAACAAAGTCATTGAATATTTGTTACAAGATTCTATGGTGATTCACAAGAAGTTTGCATTATATCATCCCCCGGAGAATGGATACGCAAAAAGTACTAACAAGATCCTTTGCAATGTATTGACTAAACTTTTAAACAAGGCTTTCCCTTTGTTCCTTGTCTGCATAACAAAAGATTCAATTACTTCTAGATGTACCACCCTTGCAGATGGTGATGGCATGATGGTTTCTTCTAGAACTCCTTCCTTACTCATAGAGATCATCTAAATATGAGGCGTTGATGTGGATGCCTTGTCCTCTGGGCAACAAATGGTGTAGAGTTCTCTAGCTTCTAGGCAATTTCTACAAGGAGGAGAATTCTCTACCAGACGGCATTTGCTTTGATAATGTCCACATTCCCCAAGGACATGGGTTGTGGATGTTACCTTGACTTGGTGCAGTAGCCATTACATTTGGTGGTGGTTGGACTACTCCTTGTCCTTAGTATGCTTGTGTAGGAATTTCTCCACATGGCCGTGTTCACTACACATGGTGCACCATAGTCCACTTTTGATGCCACTTCCACGAAGTTCTTATAGCTCCTGTCAAAGTTGTGTCAATTCTTTTGCCTAGGCCTCCTCTTCCTTTTGTAGTTTTAAGGCTTCAATTTCACACCTTACTTGTGTTATTGCATTTTCCTCTTCTTTGTGGGGCTTGTTTCTTCTTAAGTTCTCAAGCTCTTTCCTCAATTGTGTTACTAGGTCATCACGTTCCAAAGGGTATGGCAAACAAACGGATGTCTAATTTGTTCAAATTTGTTGTTGTACTAATGAATTCATTAATTATGCTATGGGTAACATTAAATCCTTGATCTTGCACTGTTTGAATATTGGATGTGGTTTAGCAAGCCAATTTTTGTCAAAAGAATCATGGGTAGGATATAGTAGTTTAGTCATAAGTGCTTTGGATCTAGTAACAAATTCCAAAAATGTCTCCCTTGTACTTAGTCATAAGTTCTCTAATTATTCAATGATGTTATCTACTATATTTCCTTGTTGAAACTTTGCTTTGAAGGCATCCTTCATTAAGTCCCAAATAGTAAAATGGTTGTCAGTAAATTGGCTAAACCATTTGCCTGCTAGAACTTCCAATGTTGCTGAGAAGAGGATTTGAAATGCATCTTCTTTTCCCATTAACCCCCTTGTTTTAGATAGGGCTAAAAATCACATGTCATGCTTGTTAGGATCTTCATGTGCTATCCTCTAAATGAAGGAAATTCGATATTCAATCATGAAAGAAAACTTTTTAAGTCTACATGAGCTACCATATTTCATACTCATGATGTGGACAGAGGTCTTGCTGACCTAGGAGTGAATTTCCATCTTGTTGTTTTGAAACAATCTCCTAAAGTTTGTGACAAGGTTGTGGTCAAGAGCTGCACATCCTATTCCTTAGGCTTCAACTGAATTCCAAGAAAAAGGAAAAGTTACCTCTTCAATTACAATGTCGACACCTTTGTACTTCTTCTTCACTTTGTAATTGTGATCCTTCTATGCTCAAGCTGCCTTATCCAATCGGGTTGAAAGGGGCTTGGCTGTTTGTAGGAGGCAAATGGAGAAGAAGAAGAAAGACAAATTGTACTGGGAGCCGCCATGCCTTGATTAACATAAGAGATTACAATATGTTTTTCTAGAATAAGACAAATTGTTCTCTGTGTGTAGCCAATTAAGCCAAAGAAGTACAAACACAAGTACACAAAATATCGCAATTACTTGTGCAATCAACTTTTGCACCAGTCCTCTGCCTTGTCTAGTAGCTTGCCCTTCTGCACTCCTTGCATTCAAGGTTCCATATAAGGTTGAAGGTTTTGTGATGCATTACAATGAACACATAGAGAGATGAGTCTCTTTTCCTCCCAACCATATGCCTCTATATATACTTGCTCAAATCAAAGAAGATCACAAATATAATTAGAGTCATCAAGTGCATGTGCAATCTCCATCATTCCTTAATACCTTCCACTAGAGTCTACTAGTGGTTGAAGTGATCTTGACCACTACTTTAGTACCTTCCACTAGAGTCCACTAGTGGTTGGTGTACTCGCCACTCGAGCTAAGTCTCTCTAGACTCAAGTTAACTCACATTAACTTGAGTTAGAAGGCTCTTTGTGCAAAACAATCACCCCATGCTCCCCATGGGGGTTGAACCCTAGACCACTTGCTTCACAACCTTGAGACTTAACCACCATGAACTTATGCTTAAGTCTATTCTTGAGATCTTTGGCCATACACATGAGTGACCAAACTGTGTCCGATTTCATATATGTCAGAACTGACCGGACCCTTAAATCATAGACTTACTTTATTACATTCTTACCCCCTTGGGAAATATTTTCATCCTAAAAAATAATTTATTTATAGTAATTGTAGGCAACCCCCGAGCCTCATGTACTAATTATACATGATCATCTCTGTGTGTTCTTTCCCCATATCCTTACCCTTAAAAAGTCTCATAAAAGATAATCTTAAAGGTGGGAAACCATCTGACTCGTGCTTACTATCTCTCATATACACGTAAATACCAAATTATTGATGCAGAGTTTCAATCTCCAAATGAAAAAGTTATCCTTGATGTTAGGGGACTTCTGTATCAAGAGAAACTCAAAATCTCAACCAATTTTGGAAGACCAATGCCAAATTATCAAACTTTGAACTAACTATGATAAAATTGATTATTCAAGAACATTTTCTGCACTTAATTCACTCATTGACTAATCAAATGTGTATAGTTTTCAATGAAACGTTATAGAAGGTTCCTCCTAAAGTTTTCACACCTTCTCCAAGTTAATCTTCTTCAAAAGATTCAGTATATTTTGAGATTTGCTCCAAACAATGTACCTATCTCTGAAATTGTTCTTCTGTAAAGTCGATTTTGACACTACAACTTCTAATGCATGGTTCTCCCAAATTAGACCTTGTTTATTCAAATGATTTTATCCACAAGTAGCTTACCTTTCAACTTAAAGAATGAGTGCTTACATGCTCAAAAATCTACAGTGTGGAGGGAGATCTCATCAAAACATTGACCACTGGGATTGCACATGTTCTTGTCTTCACTTCTTCTCATTTACACATGTAAATGTTCCTACTTAAAATTCTCTCAACCTGACTATAATTAAACTCTCAAAACTTGTACACGGGTCACTCAACTATAGAATAAGACTTGTACAAAAGCATTCAATAAGAAGATAAACACAGAACGAGCACTGAGCAAAAGGTAGAGGTGCAACTTTCTTCTATTCTGAGAAATCTTACATCTGAATGATACTTCATGTTCTTCTCACTTTCTAAAGTCTCTAATGACTTCTAAAACTTATCACTCATCATCCCTCGTAATCTTAATAAATCTATATCAAGTATATATAGATGTTTACATCATGACTCATCATAGATGCAAAGTTTTTATGAACTAATTACAAGATTAGTATACATGTATATACAAGTCTTCATTTTGTGACCATGCACTAAACTTCAAGCCTCATATGTTGATCTTTGCTTCATTCTTTAACTTCAAATCTTTTTCCAAATCATTAATTGATGATTTCCGTGCACCAACATCTCCCCCTCAATCATCAATTGTGATTTTCTCCATCTTCTTTATACCTGCCATGTCTTTGAACCTCTGCAACTTAGGTCCATCCAAGCTTTTGGTTAACGTGTTTGCAATATGATCTTTTGTTGAAGTATTTATGACCTCAATTTCTTTATCAATCACCTTCTCTCTCAATAAATGATATTGAATCTCAATATGTGTAGTCTTGGCATGAAACACAGGGTTAACAGCTAAATATAATGAGCTCATATTATCTCCATGAATAGTGGGTGTACTCTGAATGATGTCAAAACTCTTCATGAGAGTCTTTAGCCATATAACCTCCTTTGCAGCTTCAACCATACCTTTATGCTCTACTTTTGTGGATGACAAAGCAACTGTATGTTGCTTCTTAGAACACCAAGAGATTAACTAATCTCCCACATAACATAAATACCCATAGGTTGATCTCCTATCATCAAGATTACCTGCCCAATCTGTATCATTATACATATTGATGTTTGTATCTAATGTGAATCCATAGTACAAACCTTCTTTGAGTGTACCCTTAATGTATCCTAACACCCTTTATCCTAAAATCCAATGTTCTTTCCTAGGACAATGCATGAATTGAGACAACACTCCAACTGCATATGACAAATCATGCCTAGTTAATGTAGCATAGATTAGACTACCAACCAAACTTTGATATAGCTTCATGTCCTTGAATTCTTCTCCTCCATATCTGCTCAATTTATGATTCACCTCCATTGGGGTAGGTGCTACCCTGCAATCTTCCATTTTAAACTTGATTAGCAAGTTCATCAAATACCTTGCTTGAGTCACATATACTCCATGTTGAGTATATAAAATCTCCATGCCCAAGAAATATGACAAGTCTACCAAGTAACTTATTTCGAAATCTTTCTCCATCTGATTCTTAAGACTTTGTATGCCCTTCTCATTTGTACTTGTAAGAATTATTTCATCAACATATATGCAAATGTAAATGAACCCATCATCGCTTGCTTTAACAATCAAGCTACTATGTGCCTTAGACACTTGGAAACCAAGCTCTTTCAAGAACTTCACAAGTCTGTAGTTCCATGCCCTTGGGGCTTGCTTCAAACCATACAAAGCTCTCTTGAGCTTACATACATACTCTGGATACCTTTTATCCTTGACACCTTCTAGTTGCTCCATGAAAACATCATCTGAAATGTAACCATTTAGAAAAGCATTCTTCACATCTAATTGACATAGCTTCCAACCTTTACATGCAGAAATAACTATGAGAGTCCTTATAGTTTTCATCTTTGCCACAGGACTATAGATAATCTATACCATATGTCTGAGCATACCCTTTCACAACAAGTCTAGCTTTATATCTAGACACACTTCCATCTACATACATCTTTGTCGTGTAGACCCATTTGCATCCAATGATCTTCTCAGTATTTGGTTTAGGAACCAAATCCCATGTCTCATTCTCCATCAATGCATCATACTCCTGCATAATGTTCTCCCAATTTTCCTTACCTTTTGTCTCTTCATATATAGAAGCATCTTCCTCTGCTTTCACCATATAAGCATAATCTTTAGTGGTAAAAAATGAAGTATCATAGCTATACCTTGTAGGTTGCCATTTCTGCCTTGATGATCTTTTGAGTTCTCTACTTCTTGAAGTTTCTGGTTCATCACATTCTGGATCAAACCTTGGCATTTCTTCAGCTTCAACTAATGCTTCATTGTTCTCTTCTTCATCAAATATTTGAACCTTTGATTAACCTTTCTTCTGCTTAAATGTTTCTTCATCATCTGCATTAATATAAAGTGTACCTGCATACCAAGTACCTTGCTCATCAAATGTAATATCTTTTGACACAAGGAATTGCTTTGTGGATGGACCCCATAACCTATAACCCATTCTGCTTATCATCATAACCAATGAACACATACTTTTCAGCTTTAGGTTCCGATTTATGCCTTAACTGAGATGACACATATGCATAAGCCAAACATCCAAACACTTTGCAATGATCCAAGGTAGGTCTCTTACCCCACCATGCTTCATATGGTATCATACCCTGCAAAGCTTTACATGGTGGCTGTAATAAAGTAAGTCTGTGATCTAGGGATCCGATCAGTTTAGACGAATCCCAAATCAGACACCGTTTGGTCATCCGTGTGTATGACCAAAGATCTCGGGTTTAGACTTACTAGGAGGTCTTGTGCTCTTGTGAACAAGTGATCCACTTAGCTTAGTGGTTAAGTCTCAAGGATGTGAAGGAGGAGGTCTTGGGTTCAATCCCCATGGGGGACATGGGGAGAGTATTTTTCCCAAAGAGATCTAGAGCCTTCTAGAAGCATCCACTTGAGTTAACTCGAGTTGAGTGGGACACTTGGCACACATGCAGTTACATGGCCGACACATGGCTGGCTAGTATCCACCTGCCCAAGAAGGCAGTCCCTAGGAGAGAGCTATATATAGAGGCATTTGGTTGGGAGGACAGTCATCTCTCTAGCACATGGTGGTCCTAATCTTGCATCGACTATAGTGCAATCGTTGATACATCTGGAAGTTCTTCTTTTACAACTTCCCTCGGGAAGAGAAAACCAGTCTATGAACAAATGCATACATCCGTGCGACATGGATGCCTGTGGATCTGAATCTTCCAGGCTCCTCCGTCTGTCATGGAATACCGACGGACATGCCATCTATATAGAAGGAGAGATTTATTGCATCATGAATGGGTATGATGAATGGCTATCATGGCTAATAGATATCAAATTCCCTGCAAGATTCTGTGTTCAAAACCTCAAGATTCGGAGCCTGTAATACTCACAAATTACTATCACGCTATGTGAATACTCACAAGGTCCAATGGCCCAATGGATAAGGCACTAGTCTACAGAACCAAAGAATCTGAGTTCAAAACCTTTGAACCCTTCGCAATGGTACATTCACAACACGCATGTCAGAATATATTTTGCTAAATGCCATTCGTGACAAAATGAAGACATGCAAAGGTACGGGAATAAGGAAAATACAGACACAAATGTTGAACACAAAGTTTTATGAGGAAGGTGATGAAGAACACAAAGGTTTCCATGGAAGCTCCACCATATGCTCTGATACCAATGCAAGATTACGACCACCACGTGCTAGAGAGATGACTCTCCTCCCAACCAAATGCCTCTATATATAGCTCTCTCCTAGAGACTGCCTTCTTGGGTAGGTGGATACTAGCCAACCATGTGACGGCCATGTAACTGCATGTGTGCCAAGTGTCCCAATCAACTCGAGTTACCTCAAGCGGATGCTTCTAGAAGGCTCTAGATCTCTCAAGTTCTTAAAAGGGATAAAATCCCACCTTCATTACTAAGTCCATGCACCAGTCATGCCCAAAAATGGACTAGTAAGTTGAATCAACCCAGTTCACATGTTTGTGCCTAGGTCGCACATCGAGAAACTATGAATTGGCCAGGGATGTCTTTAGATCCACCCTTATTATTCAAAGCGAGACAGTGTTTTTGAATCATTTGGATAGGGATGCCACCACAGAGATGAGACATGTTCTTCCAGTTCTAGAACATGACCATGTTCTTCTAGTTTTAGAACATGAGGCTCGAGGGTTGCCTACAGTAGACATATAGCTCTATTTTTGAGGATGAAAATATTTTCCCAAGGGGGGAAGAATGTAATAAAGTAAGTATGTGATCTAGGGATCCGATCGGTTCAGATGAATCAAAAATCGGACACCATTTGGTTCATCCGTGTGTATGACCAAAGATCTCGGGTTTAGGCTTACTAGGAGGTCTTGTACTCTTGTGAACAAGTGATCCACTTAGCTTAGTGGGCAAGTCTCAAGGATGTGAAGGAGGAGGTCTTGGGTTCAATCCCCATGGGGGACATGGGGAGAGTATTTTGCCCAAAGATATCTAGAACCTTCTAGAAGCATCCACTTGAGTTAACTCGAGTTGACTGGGACACTTGGCATACATGCAGTTACATGGCCGACACATGGCTGGCTAGTATCCACCTACCCAAGAAGGCAGTCCCTAGGAGAGATCTATACATAGAGGCATTTGGTTGTCAACAAGAGTTCTATTCCTCCTTTCTACTATGCCATTTTATTGAGGGGAGTAACTGCAACCAACTTCCCTTTTTATACCTGCATTCCACAAGTAATCACTGAAATCATTAGAGAAATACTCTCCCCCTCCATCTTCCCTTAGTCTCTTCAAATTTTATCCTGAAACTCTTTCTTCATACACATGATAATGTTTAAATGTATTCAACACCTCTAATTTATCTTTGATCACATATATGGTGATTTACCTGGTAGCATCATCAACATAAATCACATAATATCTTGAACCATTAATGCTAAAGTCCTTTGATGGTCTCCACACATCTGTATGCACCAATTCAAGCTTCTCTGAATACATGAAACCATGCTTATTATATGATTGCTTATGAGCCTTACCTAATTGACATGCTTCACATTTTTATGTCTTGGGTTGACCTACAAGCACTGAACCATTGTTAATCATATCCTTAATACCTCTTTCATTGAAATGTCCAAGCCTTTTATGCCAAAGATCTAACTCAGAGATCTTATGGCCTCCATAAGTGAACAAGGCATGACCAACATTGCCTTGAATCCTCAATGTGAATAGCCTTCCTTCTTTCTTTCCTAAAACAATTTGTTTATACCCATTGCTAGGGTCTTCCACAAAAACTCATCATTAGTGAACCTTACTTCATATCCTTTCTCTACAATTTACCCTACACTTATCAGATTCTTTGGGATTGTAGGAACATTAAAAACCTTACTCAGAAGAGTGTTTCCATCCTTGGCCTTTACTGATCCAATGGAATTCACATTATGCTTTGTATTATCACCTATTTGAACTACATGATTACTCACCTTATTCTCCAAATCAGTCATCAAAGCTATATTGCCACGCAAGTGATTGCTACACCCTGAGTCAATGTAGAATACTCTTTGATCTTCACATTTTCTTTCACAAGTTGCATTCATAATTAAGGTTTAATCCTCTTTCTGATCTCAAGCATAGTTGTAGTAGGTATTATTGTAGGATTGACTTTGAAAACCTCTATGTGCATTTCCTCCAAAGAAACCTCTACTACCACTACCTCTGAAATTACCTCTCTGATTTCTATTACCTCTTCCTTTTGAATTAAAGTTTGGATTGTGTCCTCCACCATTCTAATTATTATGCCAATATTCATGAGCTAAATGATTATTCTTACCACAAATCCATCAAGCTTTGACACCATTGCTTCTCCCTCTTCCTCTTCCTTTGCCACCACCTCTTCCTCTTAGGAAGTTAGCTTGGCTAGTAGTGCCTCAATCTTCATTCCATGGTTGCTTGTTGTAGCTCAGTGATGAGTAGCACCTCCTTTAATGTCAATCCGGGAAGACGTGAGGATGGTATGAAGACCTCAAGCAAGTGATGGCACAAGTGTGTGAGTGAGAAGCACACTAACATGAACACACATACACACACGCGCGCACACAAGGCAAGAACAAAGAGAGAGACAATGGAGTTCTTTAGATTACTCAAAAGTTCTCTTACAAGTTCAATTCTACAACAAGCTACCTCAAAAATGAGCTCTCTAGCTCTATTTATAGTATTTTACTAGTTTTTGGCCTTGTCCAGACTTAGTGTCTGGCCTAGTTAAAAATTAGGTTCGAGGGCCTATTTGAGGGCTTAAACGAAGTCTAAAAATCATGAAAATTGGTACTATGATACTTCTAATACTCTTCAAGCTCAAGGACTCCTCGGATTGCACAAAATGGAGTTGCAAAAAGGTGAAATGGTATTTATAATGCTTTTTAGTGATGAGAAATTTGGAAAAATTTGAATGGCCTACTTGCCAGATCGTCGTTGACTACTTTGTCTGCTTGTGCCTTCTCTCCGCTCTGGCTCCCTTCTTGGGCTTCCTTGTCTTGTGAGTCCCCGGGTGCTTTGACTGATGCCAACACCCCCCCCCTCTCGCATCTCGTCTCTGACAGACCCTTGTTTGGCTGAGCGTTTGACATAGAATTCAACCATGTGTGAAGCTAGGTGGTGTTCTTCCAGTCGCAGCCCTCGTGCTAGATCAGTTAGGAGGGCATCCCAATCCACTGGTCCTGGAAGGTCTGGATGTGGCACACACAGTTGTTCTGAATGTAGTGTTTGCTCCATTGCAAAGAGGTGGAGTAGATGGGAAGGTTTGGGAACAAAGACTTGAGAGTGGTATTCCCAGAATCCCGTGATGAACATCTCTTCAAATGTTTGCTTGTAGCAAGCGAGGAGATATTTAATTTGTGCGTGCCATGCATACATCACCTAGATGGAGGGGGTTGTACTCATATCGTAGACCAAATCAAGGTTACCTGCTATGAATCCGACACCTGAGAAATGTGGATCTTGAATATTTTTGAAGGTTCTGAAGGTAATGAGCATCAACTCAAATATCTTTAGGCACATCTGAGCCATTACATCTGGGATATTTCGCATTCTGACTCCCCTGTGGCAGATGGTGGAGATCATGTAGCCCACTGTAGCTTGTCCTCATGGTGGTGCCACGTATACATAATTGAGCCACTTTGCACAGCCTTTAACATTCTTTACAGCGATGGCAAACTCCGGCCATGTGCGTCTTCTCAGTATGGGAGCGAACCATCTCCGAGTAAGTTTCTAAGAGTTGTAGCCACCAGGTAGGTTGATGAATTGATCCTTGTTTAGCGCTCTCAGGGATATCATCAGGGCCAAATTGAGTGGCAAAGGTTGGAGGCTTGTCACATCGTCGTTCAATTTCCGCATTATAATCTGCCAAGAGCACACAATACGGCACATATTGATCGTCATTGGTGCCTATCCATCTATGATGAGACATACTTCGGAAATATTCTAATCTGATAATGGTGTCCTCAATCTTGGACATGGACTCAATCTGGACTACTACTCGATCATCATGTGTATTGGCTGTTTTTTCGAGTTTCTGCATCCATTCTGGGGCTTCTACCTCTAGTGTGTCCAATCCCTCAGCGGTTTGTTGGCCACCCGGCATGCGCATAGGAACATATGGCTCTTCATACGATTCATCCACTTCTATGGTTACCAATTCTTCTGGTTCTCGCTCGATGATTGGGGAGGGTTGTCTTTCACATTGAAGTAGCCTGCTTTGCAACTCCGCGACCTATTCTCTCAGTGCATTTACCTCTCCTGTAGTCGTGGTAGAATCGATGATCTTTGGTTGGGCTTCCTGCACCGTTAGCTGTTGACGAAGAGTATCTCCTTCTTTGCCCAACTCATCATGCGCTTCCAGTAGATCCGCATAGCTTTCTAGAATTGTCTTCATAGTGTCGGATGGAACTGCTTTGAATCTTTCGGGGTCAATCTCCTAGGGGGAATCCTCCATGGCTGCCTCTAAATTTTCTTCGTTCTGCCTTTGCAAGTGCTTGTTCTCTTCGAGGGAGTGGCCATGTGCTTTCTGAGTAAGGTCAGGTTGCGACGGCTTTTAACATATTTTGATTGATAAAGTTCTAGTAGTGCTGTTAGTTTTTTAACTTCATTGGAATCGGATGGTGGGGGAGCTTCCAAAAGGGTCTGGTGAGCGTGCTCGAGTGTAGTGTAGCGTTGATTTAAGTCAGTATTTTCTGCTTCCAAAGTTGCAAGCCTCTTATGTAGTTGCTCATGATCCGTAGTTATTTGGCGATGTCCCTCCGAATTGGGTGCATGGTGAGATAGGAATCCCCATAACATATGTGGTGAGTGTTGAAGTTGGGGTGGTAGTGTCATGTGGTGAAGTGAAGTGTGTAGTGATAGGTGGTGAGGGTGGCGATGCAGGTGCATCGTGATGTTCCTCTGTCTATGTAGTGTCTCTTGGTGCCGACACATTCATGTGAATCTGCTTGTCGGAGCGCATGGGACGGGTAGGCACCCGTTTCTCAAACCGATGAATATAAGCCATAACTGAATGAATGGCTTCATCCAAGCCCACCGCGTTTGCGTGCAGGTTCATGGATTCAATAAACATTTCATCCACGCCTTCCTCTCCTAGCATTTGGCTCATCTCTAGTGACTACTTGCACAGGTGCAGTGGAAGTTACGCTTCGTGTTGAATCTACTACTAACCCAATAACATTGATAGGAGTGATTTTTGGCATATTATTGGGATTCTTTGGGCAATCTCGTAAGAGATGCTCTTTTCCGCAATCTTCACAAAAGCCTTGAATTGTCACCAGTTGGTTTTGTGTAGGGGCAGGCATTGGAAAATCACGAATGAGATGATCTCCCTGACATCTATAGCATGGTCCTCTAGGGAATGGGGGTCTTACTTGCCTAGGTTGAGGTCTAGGGTTGGGATTTGTGTACATGATATTTGCATATTCTGGATCCCAACTAGGTTCACTCGTTTCTTCACTATAGTAGGACTCACCATGTTCAAGAGACTGCATGTAGTAGGCCTGGGGGCTATCAATATGTGTGGAGTCAAAGCTATGGTCACTAGGGTCACTCTCAGATAGCAATGGAGTTACGGGGACTATGGATCTATTCAGATTCTCTTCTGCAGCTGCATACTTTACTGGAATTACATTGGTTGGGATAGGAGGTTGCTGGGCTAACACAGGTTGAGGCCTTTGCTGGGTTTGCTTTGTTGTGGTCTGCCATATTGTTGAGGTGGGTACTGGTTCTGGTATCTTCCTTTTTGTGGGTATGGCTGAGGATAAGTCTGCCTAACCACTTGCTTATTGTATGGGCAATCTTGTGCAGTGTGATTAGTGTATCTCCGTTCTATGGTGCAGTACTGGCTACTAGGATTCACTTGTGGTTGAGCCATAATGGGACATATATTCGCCATATGGTCACCACCGCAAGTATAGCATCTCTTTACGGGGGCAAATCTTGGAATTTGTTTGCTATAAACACCTAACTTTTGAGCTACTTTCTCGGCTAGTTCCTCAATAGATGTGGATTGCGAGGAAGAGAGGCTAGTAGAACTATCTGAATCTTTGTAAATTTTTGAAATTTCTAATTCCTCCCCTAGGTTATCCTTGATGTCGATGCACATGCGTACACACTCTTCTATGGTCCTAGGGTCTTTCAAGTACACATATGATCTCAACTTTGTACTCAGCAGTCCATCTAGGAATAAAGCCACTTGTTTGGCTGGTGTGGGCAACTCAGGAATTGGACATCTCTCTAGATATTGCCTAAACCTTCTTCCTGCAAGTCTCACGGTCTCTTGAGGTGTCTGCTTGAAGCTATGAATCAGTGAGGAAGTATTATGCCTTATGCCACTCTTGGAGAATTCAGTAATGAATGCCTCCAAAAGTTGTTCTATGTTTCTGAAGTGTCTCTCATTTAGTGGTTGAAACCACGTAAGCACGGTGTTCCTAAGGGTTAGACCAAAGGCATTGTACTGCGTGAATAGGTCCTCAACTTGTTCAGCTCTCAGGACTTGCCTAAACTCGGCCACATGATCGTATGGATCCGAGTGCCATCGAAGTAGTTCTTCATGGACTTAACCAGTTGGGTTGGCCTCAAGGTCCTAGTGTGCTCTCTCGGCCTTGGTAGAGGGAATTCATCTATGTTTCTTTGGTTTCTTGGGGCTCTAAGCCTCTCAGGTTCCACTCTATCCATCTCTGTTCTCATCCTTTCTCTTCCCAATGTGTTGGCAAAGCTTACTTCTGGCCTATCTCTAATTCTATCCCTATGAGCTCCATGAGCTTGGGATGTTCCAGCTCCTTAGTGACCAAAAGCGACATTAGATCGTGGTTGGGGAAAAATAAATTCGCCCTTCCAAGTGTAAGCATGCCTCCCATATTCAGTGACCACGAAGATCCTCTCCGAACTATTGTCTAAATAGTTCACCTTGCCTGGGCTATCAGGATCTTTGGACTCATAGATCGTGATCGTTCCTATCTCATTAGGCTGATCAGGCTGATTCATCACTTTCTCGGTTCAAGAGTAGATCTATGCTCTTGTTGTCTTGGGGAATCCACTCTGGTGTGATAATTCTAGTAAGAACTGATTTGCCTTGAGGGGTTTTAGGCTCTCCACCTAAGTTTCCTTGCTCTAGGTCACCTATGTCCGTTTCTAGGATCACATTCCCGAATTCATCTATCCTATTTGGGTGGCTGGTGACTACGTTTATGGTTCCTTCTTTGTCAAGGTATGCTCCATTTTCAAACTTGACAGCTGGATGTTCAATTCCAATGGGTTGGTCAGGGTTTTTAATTTGGACCACAGATCTTCCTAGGCCGTCCTCATAGATGCAAGCACCTAGTCGGTGGGTCCTAAGATATTTGAGTTGCGTCTTGTAAGGGCCTTCGACCCTTTGTAAGTATGGCATGCCTGAACTTCCTGTGGGTCTCTCCATACCTTGAGACATCTCTGATTCACTAGTCTCAGAGCTAGGGTAATGTGAATAATGGCTCAACTGTTGGGCCCAAGACCTAGTAGTATGATTGACACTAGCCTCTGAAGACCTAAGACTCTGCCTATCTTTTCCTAGGTGTCGTCCTGATCTAAGGTTCATATGCCTAATTGAATACTCCCAAATTTCCCAAGTACAATTTCGTTGCTCAGTTCTTTTGTTTTAGTCACTTGTTCTTTTTAATTTTGCTTAGGATGTCACTTCTTGTCCAATCAATCTTTGTACTTGCACTTGAGTGATTAGAGTTCTTGGACTTGGTCGTGCTTAAGATATTTGAGTTGCGTCTTGTAAGGGCCTTCGACCCTTTGTAAGTATGGCACGCCTGAACTTCCTGTGGGTCTCTCCATACCTTGAGACATCTCTGATTCACTAGTCTCAGAGCTAGGGTAATGTGAATAATGGCTCAACTGCTAGGCCCAAGACCTAGTAGTATGATTGACACTAGCCTCTGAAGACCTAAGACTCTGCCTATCTTTTCCTAGGTGTCGTCCTGATCTAAGGTTCATATGCCCAATTGAATACTCCCAAATTTCCCAAGTACAATTTCGTTGCTCAGTTCTTTTGTTTTAGTCACTTGTTCTTTTTAATTTTTCTTAGGATGTCACTTCTTGTCCAATCAATCTTTGTACTTGCACTTGAGTGATTAGAGTTCTTGGACTTGGTCGTGCTTAACGTAACCCTAATTGATCAAAACCTCTATCCGTATTTAGCCTAAGCTAGGAATTGATAGAGGGTGTTGAGAATTTCCAACCTTTAGTTTCTCCTCTTGGTTGCCCTTGTGTGCCCAGGAAGCGTGTTCCCAAGCTTGCACTTACTCTTGCTTGGAGTGCCCTTCGGTGCTCTCAAAGGACCTGTAAAAGTCCGAAAGTTAGCTCAAGATTTCAATCCCATTGATACAACATACCATGTTCATTCATGCAATTCAGAGATCAAATTGTTCTTTGGCTGTGTGGAAAACAATCCTAATGATCCCTCGGTTTTCTTCCCCCTCGGTATGGTCAACTCAAAAATACGATAACTAATAATTCTGGTCAGTACTCCCCACGAGCTTTCCAACAAGCCTAAGATCACCTCGAACGGATTTCGTATGAGGAAGTTATGACTGTTCAGGGTTCTAGGGTTAAAACAGGGTTCAAGCAGGCTAACAGGCAAACAGGAATTCTCGAGATATTTTGTGTAGCGGCCTCACAATACTCTAACAATTTTCTAATGTTTCCCAAATAGTAGCCCATAATAGTCCAACTATCTTTGCCCTAAAAAATGACCAAATTCGCCTGTCAATCGCGATCGAGTGGTCTATCAATCGTGATTGATATGTCAGTCGCAATCGACGTGTCGGTCGCGATTGACAGGTCCGTCGTGGCTGTCAGTCGTGATTGATGGGTCAATTGCGATTGACACATGGCCCGAAAATCTCGTCAATCATGGTCAAAGGATCGTTGGCTGTGTCGATCGCGATTGATGGGTCGATCGTGATTGACACGTGGCACACGAGGGTCTCTGTCGGTCATGGTCAAACAGCCATTGACTGGGTCAGTCACGATTAACAGGTCCATCGGGACTGTCGTCGTTTGTCGATCACGATTGACGTGTCAATCGCAATGGACAGAAAACTGAGGAATTTTAAAATTTCAAACACATATTCATGAAGCTCTAGGCCTACACATCACATTTATGTACTTAATTTAGCAAAAGGATCACTTTTTCTATCGGTCGCGATTGACAGAGGTCAATGCCTCGGGATCTATACAATCAAATTTTTTTACTTGCTGAAGCTCACACAGCTGCTCGGGATGCTGATTCCTGCAAAAAATCTCAGAAAACACAAAATAGCACAAGCACACACTCGCTCTCTCACTCTCTCTCACAAGTGAAATGAGGGCAATGGTATAGGTATCGTGATATGACCAAAAAACTGAAATTTTCATGATGATGGAGATGGAGGTGGGAGATGGTGATGATGATGATGGTGATGAAGATGGTGAAGAAAACAAAAGAAAATAGATAAAAGTGAAGAAAATACCTATGACTCCAATGCCTCAACTCTACGTCTTACCATCACACGCTCGTCCTCAAAGCTCGATCCCGGGCAATGGCGCCAAAATTTGGTGTAGCTCAGTGATGAGTAGCACCTCCTTTAATGTCAATCCGGGAAGACGTGAGGATGGTATGAAGACCTCAAGCAAGTGATGGCACAAGTGTGTGAGTGAGAAGCACACTAACATGCACACACATACACACACGTGCACACAAGGCAAGAACAAAGAGAGAGACAATGGAGTTCTTTAGATTACTCAAAAGTGCTCTTACAAGTTCAATTCTACAACAAGCTACCTCAAAAATGAGCTCTCTAGCTCTATTTATAGTTTTTGACTAGTTTTTGGCCTTGTCGAGACCTAGTGTCCGGCCTAGTTAAAAATTAGGTTCTAGGGCCTATTTGAGGGCTTAAACGAAGTCTAAAAATCATGAAAATTGGTACTATGATACTTCTAATACTCCTCAAGCTCGAGGACTCCTCAGCTTGCACAAAATGGAGTTGCAAAAAGGTGAAATGGTATTTATAGTGCTTTTTAGTGATGAGAATCACTGTTATGAAGATGTTGATTTGGAAAAATTTGAATGGCCTACTTGCCAAATCGTCGTTGACTACTTTTTCTGCTTGTGCCTTCTCTCCGCTCTGGCCCCCTTCTTTGGCTACCTTGTCTTGTGAGTCCCTAGGTGCTCTGACTTCTGCCAACACTTGCCTTTGTTAATCTTCTTCTTCTCCTTTGAATACAATTCTTGACCTATACTTTTATCAACATCACCTTTGACATCCTGATCAAAGGTAAGCATGTGTCCTAGCAATTGATTCAAATGAGGAGTGAAATGATCTAGTGACAATTCATTAGATAGAATGAAAGGCTTTCACTCCTCTCCTCTCAAACCTGTGAGAATTTGTCTTACCAATTTGTCCTCTTCAATATCTTCATCAACTGTACAATGTCCTTCATCCTTGCTACATAATTAGAAATAGATTGAGAAGCTTTCTTTTTGAATGTGGTGAACTCTGCCCATAAAGATGCCTTCCTTGACTTTGTAATGTTTTGGAAATGCTCCTCCAAAGCATTCCATATGTCACTTGCACTTTCAAGTTCTCTAATGTGAGGTAGCAAGTAATCATTGACTCCCATGTAGATAATGCTCCTTGCTTGAGCATCCTTCTTCATCCATGTCTTCAAATCTAAGAGCTCTTCCCTAGTTGGAACACTAGGATCCCTAAATTCTGGTTTCTCTTCTTCACTTGTGATGTGTCCTATCATATCTCTTCTCATGAGATGAGCTTCCATCCTCATTGACTAAGAAGGATAGTTTTCTCTATCCAATTTATCTATCTGAAGAGAATCCCCCATCCTTTCTTCACCTATGCAATAAATTCTTCAAACTTTGTGAATAATGAATGTACCCTTAATTCAAATTTAGTTCCTTTTGATCTTCTTGATAGCTTCAGGCCTCCTTCTCTAGCGTTCACTTCAAACTTTCACCTTTTGAATCTTCAAAGATTGATTTCTCTATAACTGCAACAGTTGGGGTCCTCCTTTCTTCAATTCTGATGACTCCATCTCTGATGCCACTGATGGAGAGTGTTAATCTCCAAAAGAACCAGTTATCGTTGATGTTAAAGCAGCTCTATATCAAGAACAACTCTAAATCTCAACCAATTTTGGAAGACCAATGCCAAATTATCAAACTTTGAACTAACTGTGAAGAAACTGATTCTTCAGAAAAGTCTGCTACACTTAATTCACTCATTGACTGATCAAATGTGTAAAGTTTTCAATGAAACTTTATACACGGTGTCTTTTAAAGGTTGCACACCTTTTTCAAGCTAGATTGCTTTAAACGATTTTGTAAATCTTGAGATTTGCTCCAAACAATGTACCTATGTCTGAAATTGTTCTTCTATATAGTCAACTTTGACACCTGCAACTTCTAATCCATGCTTCTCCCAAACTAGACTCTGTTTATTCAAATGACCACCAGCATTGCACCTGTTCTTGTCTTGACTTCTTCTCATTTACACATGTAAATGTTCCCACTTGAAATTCTCTCAACCTAATATCAATTAAACTCTCAAAACTTTTACAAATGTCACTCAACTATAGAATTAGACTTGTACAAAAGAATTCAACAAGAAGATAAACACAGAAGGAGCACTGAGCAAAATATCGAGGCACAACTTTCTTCTATTCAGAGAAATCTTACATCTGAATGATACTTCATGTTCTTCTCACTTTCTAAAGTCTCTAATGACTTCTAAAACTTTTCACTCATTATCCCTCATATTCATCATACATATATATCAAGTATATATAGATGTTTACATCAAGACTCATCACAGATGCAAAGTTTTTATGAGCTAATTACAAGATTAGTATACATGTATATACAAGTCTTCATCTTTTGACCATGCACTAAACTTCAAGACTCATATGTTGATCTTTGATTCATTCTTTAACTTCATATCTTTGTCCAAATCATCAATTGATGATTGTCTTGCACCAACAGTTATCACTCCCATGATGCCAATATTATCCAAGTGACCTTATTCTATATGATGTATCCTATATGGAGTAATAATATGAATGACAAGTGCAAGTTCCAACCTGTATAAGTTTAATTATACCTCAATGGAGATAAAAAACCATGAAATTCTCTAAATATAGAATAAATTCCCATAAGAAAAGTGACTCTAAACCCTTCGAGATCTAAGATCATAGAGTTCCCCTCATGTTCCTCAAGATATTCCTATCCTTGAGTGTAGTCACAAGTGATAGTTTTAACCTAAACCATCCTTGCGGTCTATGCAAATACATCATTCTAGCTCTCATAAAAGAATTCCTAGGAAGTAAAATGAAACCACTTCATTCAATTATCCAAGAATTCTTTGGTTTTTTATTCATAAACTTGGAATAATGTTCTATTGGAAGAGCATCTATTGAAACTAGTGCAAAGTCTATCATTTTCTCTTCTCTCCAGTTTTCCATATGAATGTAAAAAGCGTTCCTTTTGAGATTCAGATAATCCCTCAGTACCCACTCTCCTCATGATGCTCAATCATCATCCTCATGATAAAGTATAAACTAAAAGTTTGGTAACCCAAAAGGTTAGATATACCTCTAAAAAAAAGCTTAATAACCCTAAAGAAAAAATTCACCACTAATGGATCCTAGTGTATCATTTCATTCCTTGATCTTCAAAATGTAATCATTCATGTTCCTACTTGGTGTCTTCTTCAAATTATTCATGTTCAATAATTTGACAACCTATGGATCCCAATGCATCAATTACTTCCTTGATCTTTAGAATGTAGTCATTGATGTTCCTAATTGGTTTGTTCCTCAAATTATTGATCTTCAATTGAATCTTTGTGCTTTGGTTGAAGTAGAGTATATTTTCTTAAGAGTTTCCCACACGTTCATTATTTTGGCTATTTACAATTTGGTCATAAGATTACTTGTTGCAATTCTACATCTCTTCTTTCTTAGGTTTTTAGAAGGGTCCCATGAAGTCAATCCCAACTTCATGAAGGTAGTGAGAGATTGGTTGAGAGAATATGACCCACATCAAATAGAAAGTGAGGAGAATTTTTCCACTTGGTGACCTTTGCATCTTGAGTGGATAACTGGATCATTTAGAATATGAAAGAAGATCTAGTGTTATAATTTCATAAATTCTAATTGAGTACAATGTATATGATTGGAAAGGTAGGACTGAAATCCTAAAGCAAAGTATGAGTTGGCCTTCATTGAGAAAGCTCTCCACTCTAAAATCTAAGAATAAAAGTAGAGATTTGATTTATGATGCCTTGCTCTAGAGAGTTTTCACTACACTAGTAATCCCAAATGGGATTGATAAATTTCACCAAGATATCTTTGTGGCAACATGGTCTATATCCTTCATAAAAATCTATGATAATGCCGCAAATGTTTGGGTTCTATGATTTCGCAATTTATTCATTGCATGGAAAATTTCCTCAATAGTCGATTAATAAATGGAGGTGGAAGAGAATGAGGATTACGACCACCATGTGCTAGAGAATTAGGCTTCTATTTATAGCTCTCTCTAGGGGATTGAATTCTTGGGTAGGTGGATTCTAACCATCCATGTGTCGGCCATGTAACTACATGTGCGCCAAATGTCCGATTTAACTAGACTTAACTCAAGTGGATGCTTCTAACAAGCTCTAGAGCTCTTTGGGCAAAAGACTCTCCCCACGTACCCCATAGGGATTGAACGCAAGACCTCCTCCTTCATGACCTTGAGACTTAACCACTAAGCTAAGTGGATCACTTCTTTACAAGAGCACATGACTTGCTACGTAAGTCTAGTCTCAAGATATTTTGTTCATACATATGGGTGACCAAATGGTGTCCAATTTTAGATCTGTCAGAATTGAATAGACCCGTAGATCTGTTAAATGTTAAACGCTTCGTTCTAACTATCAGAAGGGCGTTTAACCGATTCTTGGGAGGGTTCTTGGGAGTGGTAGGGGTCTGTTATACAGAGGCCCTGTACTTAGTTCCCAAAGGTACTGTTCACACTCAGCACTATAATAATGCTGAGCACTCTATCGAATTGCCGTACTGAAAATTTACCGTCATAGTCTTAGCTCAACCAACGTATCAAATGCGCTAAGATGCCATATTGCATCTACGTATAAACTTACTGGAATTACCAGAAACCAGGATATTCGATCAACTTCACAGAACGGGTTCAACGATCAAACAACACAGTAACGCAGAGAATTTGAGAATCCAACACACAGTACTAGAAACTCACTAATCAACTTAGGAGATCTTTACTGTTCTTAACTTTGCCGCAGGCAGACAGATGCCAATATTTATAACAACACAGTGTAGGTCTGAATATCAGAACACTAACACAGTTATTCGGATTTTACCAATTCTTGACCAAAATGTTCAAGAAGTCGTAATACACAGTGCGTGAGCACAATCCAACAGAGATGCATAAACAACTTACTCAGACAACAGTAATGGAACTCACAATCTCAACGGAGTTCACTAGGTAACAAATACAGATACACACAGTACCATTAGTCTACGTAGAAAATCGCCAAGATATTCTAAGAACTCCAATCGTAACACAATAACATTCAGACTGATAGTATAGTTATCTCCCAAACGTTATGAAATTTATCAACAGAACCAAGATCGTCGGCAGGCAACAAGAACGATAGACAAAACCAGATACGAACAAGAATGTAGGACACAGAGGTTATGCAAAACGAACACTACCTCAACACTCAGACAGACAACCAGACGAACAGTCTAGTGATAACACGAGAATAGGCCAAAATTACATCGCCCTCCTTCTTCGAGCACTTCTTTTCATTGCTTTATATAGAAAGTACAAATAGGTGCATAACCACCTTTCGCGCGTGTCCTGCCAAGATTTCCGTTACATCTGTCCCAATCCGATGGCCGACTAACACTGGCACGCCCGGTGGACTCAAACCCGCAAGTTGTACAAAATTATTGTTCGTCTATTATTCCTTCTAAATACATATTCCTAGCTAATCGGAAAGTACGGGCTATTTTTTTCTTGAGAGTTTCTACTATCTGTTTTAGAGTTTCCGGCTCTACTAGCTGTGCATCTATTCTAACAGAGCTTAGAGCTATAGCTTCGGTGAGCAAAATCTCGGCTTGTGTTTGCAAAAAGGCCTCCTGTAGGTAGAACTCGTTGGACAGGGCTGCATTTCTTGAGACCTTCATTTCTTCCAGTTGCTTCTGCATATTGATTACTCTTTCCTTTTGATTTTCAAGCTGATTTTCTTTTCGTTCAATCTCCTGGTTTTGGTACTGTATAGTTCTGGAGTATGCGTCGCATTCTCTTTTTAGATCTGTTATCAGCTTCTGTGTGTGGGCTTCTTGTGTTAGCTTTCGCCATAATATGTTGTTTACCTGATCGAAATCTAACTTAAATCTTTGGAGTTCCTCAGTGGTTCTCATTGCCAGCTCGTGCTGCTCTTGTCTTTTTTGTACCACTTCGTCCAGTGTTTGTCTTGTTTCTTCCAGCAAATTTCCTAATGCAACTCTAGCATCCTCCTTATCCTGCAGGTCTAGCTTTAATTGACTGACTTCTGCCTGTGTTTCGGTTAATAACTTGTCTTTTTCGGTGAGCTCTACCTGTGCCGTATCTCTCTGATTGATCAACATTTCTTGTTCGGTGAGTTTTGCCTGTAGTTCCTTCAATTGATCTTGCAGGGATTGGTTTTCGGCTTTGGTAATTAGTAATTCTTCTTGTAGGGGGCTGATGTCAGCTTCTAGCATGTCAACTTTATGTTGTAGCTCGTTGCGGATATTGTTTGTGGCAGCTTTCATGTGGATGGGCAGTTGTTGAGATAAATTGATAAGAACTTGGCCCATATTGGCCAGTTCAGACAGTATTTGAATGGAAGGAAGGGGTAGCTGGGGTTGTGGTTGGGAAGTGGATGCATTGAGGAGCTGTTGGGAGTTTGGGGGAGAGTAGTTGAGGGAGGAGGATGAGGATTCAGCGGTTTCGACAGGGTGAATGGGCTGGATGGGGATAATGGGTGGTTCCGGTGGGGGAGTGGGAGTTACGGTTTGAGTTGTTACTTGATTTATGTTTTGTTGTTCCTCCGCAAATGTGGATTCCACTGCCTTAAGTAGTCTGTCCAATGTGTCTTTAGCAGCTTGTTCTTCCTCTATTTGTTGTTCTTCTTTAGACTGCCGCTTTGATGTTTCTGCGGGCGATGTTGTTTCAGCTTCAGTACGAGTTTCTTGTTGTTGCTCCTGGGAAGATTGCGCAGAGGATTCATTCTGCATGGAGGTGGCGGTGTCGTGGAATGTGTCTTCTTCTTGCTTTTCTTCTTCTTTATCTTCTTCTTTAACTTCTTCGGCTGACTTCTGTGCTTCACTCTCAGACGAGCTAATTGTGATCCTTTTTCTGTGGAAAAGCTGGTTGAGTTCCTCTTCATCTTCTTCTTCATCGTCTTCTAGCAGCTGTATCGACTCCTCATGTCTCAGAATGGGCCCCCGGGGTGGTGGTTGGGCTGCAAGGATTATCGGAAAGAGAAATGACAAGATATGGGGCAATCTAGATCTAGGCGTACTACCCTTGTTTACTTGTTTGATTATAGCTACGCACTCTTTGTGGATACGTTGGAAGAAATATGTAGCGAAGTTTACTAGTTCTCGGGATGCTAAGTCTATGGCTGAGTAGAATGGACGGGAGATGCCGTAAGTACGCTTTTGGAGATTGAGGATGGCTACTAGGAATTGAAGGGCGGATCTTTCTGGTTCTGGTCGACATAAGATTGCGTATTCGTTGGATGACTATCTAGGGAATAACTAGTTCATGGTGGCTAATGGCAAATTCGGGCCATTCTCTCGGCCTTGCGAAGGGAGTCGATACGACTCAGCGAAAGTTTGGAAGGTGATTACGGTTCGGGCCGGTAAGGAAGTGATGGCCCATCTTCGCTCGTTGGCTGGTGATTGAGCGATGGCGGATATGATCTGTGCAAAGAAGGGGTGGGCTTCCACTGAATGCCACGGTAATTCAGCGAAATTTGCAAGCCCACGGTTGTGCAAGAACTCTCCTACATCAGCAAGGAGTCCATCACGAAAAGCGGCATAATTAGCCAAAGCTTCCATGGCGCAACACAGATAACAGGCTCAAAACACAGGCACACAGGGATTTTTCAAGCATACAAGCATGCAAACACAATAGCGATTTTTGGCGAAACTGAAAAGTTTAAATAGATGCGTCACGGTGGAGGGTAATGAGGGATGATTAATCATCGTGCGGTGTTGAAATGATAATTATTTAACTTGGTGTGCATGCGTGAGTAACTGGCAAGAGCAGGGCGGCTTCTGACATAATTAGGAATCAAGACGTAGATATTTACAGACATAAATTATTAAGCACGCAATAAAAGAAAGGAAAAGAAAAGCGAGCGCCAAACGACGCGGCCCACCAAAAAATGTTTTAGTTCGGGTTAGGTGCGTGTTGGTATGGCCGCAGCTTCGAACCGTTGATTACTTTCGGAAGAGGGTTTCCGATCAATGTAGTCAACCGAAAAGTTGTTGGGCCCACTGGTTCTGAAATTCGGTAAGGACCATACCATCCTAATTTGAATTTACCAACAGACGGATTCGACTTTGCATTATAAAAAAGGACAAGTTGTCCCACCGTAAAAATTGGAGTTTTTAAGTGGCGATCATGCATCCAAGCCTGTCTTAGTTGTACTTCCTGCATAGTTAAAAAACTATGCTATCGTTGCTCGTCTAACTCTCTGAGTGTATCCAACCGAAATGACAGTGAGTCTTCCGGTAGCAGTTTCTGAGCGATTGCTACTCATAAACTTGGTATAACTATCTCCATTGGTGCTATTGCTTCTAATCCATAAGCTAGTTTGAAAGGTGTTAATCCTGTTGTTACCTTGTATGTAGTCCGGTATGCCCATAATACTGCAGGTAGTAGTTGATCTCATCTTTCCGGTGCTTCTAAAATGAGTTTTCGGAGCATATTCAGCAGAGATTTGTTTGTACTCTCAGCCAGGCCATTTGCACGAGGATAATAAGGAGAACTAAACTTATGTGTGACCTGAAACGACTGTGTAAGTGCCTTCATTAAATTGTTGACAAAATGAGTGCCTTGATCTGTAACAAGTTCTAGTGGTAAGCCAAAACGTGGAAAGACATCGGTTAGCAGACACTTTGCTATCACAATAGCTATAGCAAACCGTAAAACCCAGGCTTCTGCCCATCTGGTTGCATAGTCTGTACAGGTCAGTATGTAACGGTTGTTACTAAAAACTACTGGAGGTGTAATCGGACCAATAAAGTCTAGACCCCACTTCTGGAAAGGTTCCAATGGTAAGATGGGTTGCAGAGGGAAAAGATGAGGTTGCAAGGGCTGTCCAGATCTTTGACAAGTATCACATTGTTTGACAAACTGTGATACATCTCTGTATATAGTTGGCCACGAGAGACCACTCTGCAGAATTTTCCGGTGTGTTAAGTCTACAGCAAAATGGCCACCGGAAGGAATTGAGTGACCCAAAGTAATAACTAAGTTAACTTCATGTGGTGGAATACATCGAAGTAAAATTCCAGTATAATCTACATAATATAGTTTGCCAGCAATCAACCGAAATCGGCGACTGAAAACTGCAATATTCTTGCGTAGTATCGTAGAAATCTGAGATGGGAGGGAGTCATCAGTGAGAAAGATCAGGATCTGATCATAATATGTAGATGGTATAGGTGGGTCTGTAATTTCATCATTCGTTGGTTCAGAGACATAAATCGCCAGAGTTGTGTCATCTATGCCTACCAGAGCTTCACCGGAATCTACGCGGGAAAGGAAATCTGCTAAGGCATGTGAGCTGTCTGGCCGATGAATGACTTCGTAGTCAAATTCCTGTAAAAGTAGAACCCATCGTGCTAATCGTCCACCTAGATGCTGTTGCCGAATTAGATAGACTAGTGCAGCATGGTCTACATGAAAAGTAAATTTATGGCCCAACAATTAATGTCTGAATTTCTTGACAGAATATACTAGACCTAAACATTCTCTTTCTGTTACAGAGTAATTCTTCTCAGCAGGGGCTAATCTTCGACTTGAATAGTACACTGGTCTGAACCACTTGTCAATTTGTTGCATCAAAATGCTTCCTATTGCTATATCTAAAACATCAACAAATACATGAAATGGTCGATCCCAGTCCGGAGGCTGTAAGATGGGAACTTGTGTTAATAAACTCTTTAAACGATCAAATGCTATCTGGCATTCCTGAGTCCACTCAAATTGTCGAGGAGTCTTGGTGATTAGCTTGTTCAGTGGTATTGCCAAATAAGCAAGCCACCGTAGATGTCGACCATGCCATCTTACTTGGCCCATGAAGTGCATAACTTCCTTCGGTGTAGTGGGCACCGGAGCTTCTAATACTGCCGTGATCTTGTATGGATCTACTCGTATACCTTGTGCAGATACGATGTGGCCAAGAAGCTTGCCACATGAAACCGCAAACACGGATTTGTTTGGGTTTAAACAGAGTCTGTATTCTCTGCATTTTTCAAAGCAGCACCGTAAATGGAACAGGTGTGCTATCATTTTACCAAAAATTGAAAAATCGTCGAGGTATACTTGCATAAACGAAGTAAGATAAAGCAAAAATATTTCCTGCATACACCTTTGGAATGTACTTGGGGCATTCCTTAATCCAAACCACATAACAGTACAAGCAAATACACCCCAGTTGGTAATGAATGCAGTTTTTGGTATATCCTGTTCAGCCATTCTAACTTGATTATATTCACTGTATCCGTCTAAGAATGAATACATTTCGTGGTCTGCTACTCTATCAAGCATTGTGTCCAAAAAAGGGATCGAAAAAGGATCAGGCACTGTGGCTGCGTTCAGTTTCCGGTAATCTACACATATTCGTAATTGCTTATTCTTCTTAGGGACAATAACAATTGGAGAGATCCATTCAGCATGCTCTACTGGTACAATGAATCCGACTTTAAGTAGCCTATCAAGTTCTGCCTTTACCTGTGATGCATAGTTTGGATTCATTCGGTAGCTAGGTTGTTTGTTCAGTTTGGCCTCCGGCTTCAGCATGACTCTCTGCTGATAGATGCGCGGGTCCAATCCTTTCATATCCTTGTAATCCCATGCAAAGATGTCGAAGAATTCTCGGAGTAGCTGAATTAAGCCTGCTTGAAATGTTTCCGGTAAGTTTTGCTTTATCTTTATAGGACGCGGATGATCGTCATCGCCTAAATTGTAAGTGATCAACTGATCTTCTGGGACATAAAATTGTCGAGGCTTCTCTGTATCGTCAGTTGGCTTAAAAAGTTGTTGCAGTTGAGCGTCATCTATAACCGCAGTATCTTCCTTCTTATCTTCTTCTGTTACAGTCATTACCATACAAACTGCAGGGTTCCAATTATCTACAACAGATTGTAGATCGATGGTTCCTAGGGAGATCAAATCGATTTTTGTTTTCAGAAATTCTTCTTCTTTATCATCTGACAATCCATCTAGCATATGGACTGGTTCCGCCAAATACGGTCTAGCATGCAACTCACAAGGTTGTATAGCATCTAATTTGACAATGTATTTACATTTTTTATCCTTGAAAGTGAGCTCTTGTGCAGACCAATCCTGTATCACCTTAGCGTGCTTCAGCCAAGGTCGGCCGAAAAGGAGGTTGTAATCAAGAGTGGATTCCGGTAAATCCAATATGACAAAGGTCATTCTAAAGGTTGTACCTTGTAAAGTGATTGGTACACTTCGTACAAGTCCAATGGGATGGACTCTTGATTGGTCGGCCATTCTGACAAAAAACTAAACTGGTTCGATTTCGGTCCACCCTAACCTTTTACATAGTGCAGCAGTAGCAATGTTGACTCTCGATCCTCCATCAATTAGTACCTGTGTGATTTTATGATTCTTATACCATACCGTTATCAAAGGAACTGAATGATCGACCGTAGAATCAGGTTCTGGTTGCACAGTTGCTGGCGCCAGAATACAGGAAGGCACAGGACTGAACTGTTGTTGAAATTGCTCTCGAACTCCCGGTACTAGTGCAAGTAATTGGCCCAAAGGAAGAATGATGGATGCTTTAGATAAAATTTCCCAAGCCTTTTGTGATTGGATTGTTTCCACAGATTCTGAAGATGATGCGCCTACTGAAGATGATGTGTCTGCCGCTGAGGAGGTGCCTGCTGCTGCTCATGTACCTGCTGCTGATGATGTGCCTGCTGCTGAATTGGAATCCTGTTGTTGTGTTCCTTCTTCGGTTAACGGAGTCTGGGTTACCGAAATAGGATCTGGGAAGATTGGAGGTTCTACGGTGGTCCATTGACTAGCCTTGTTGTACATCCTTTGTTGTTCGCGTATACCTGGTTCAAATAATTCTGCTGCAGGCTGCAGTTGTTTACAGGAGCGGGTTTGAATTATTGCAGCTTGCGTTTCTACTGGTGTGATTTGTACCATATTAGCCATTGGATTTTGTCGTTCCTTCTTCCTCTGATCATATTCAGCTGCATCCTTACAGAATCTTCTAATGTGACCAAATTCACCACAGAAGTGACAGCGCTGTGGAGGTGATCGCAATCCGGGTGGATCGGGTCCGGTCGTGGCACACACAGGGTGTATGAAGCTAATGAATGTTGGAAGGTTTAAAGATGTGAAGGTGAAATTAATGTTGAGTATGGAGAAGAGAGAGATGTTGAAATAATTATGGGAATGGGAATGTAGGTGTGCAAGTTAGATTGATGACATGAATGATAAGAATGAAAGAGAACCATACACACGAATCAAATTTGGAAGGAAGAATGGTCCATTTGAGGAGCTTCTTAAACACTTCCTAATTCTAATCCATATGTATAGCCTTCTTTGGATGATATGTATGCATGATGAGAATAGATGGAATCCTTACACATAAATCAGTTTCGAAAGGAAGAATGGTCCAATATTGGAGCTTCTTATACACTTTAAAAAACTAATAAATATGTATGGATTTGTATGGATTATATGCATGCAAGTGAATTATGATGATGGATTTTACTCACAAGCTCAAAGAAACATCCTCACTGGTTCAACGCAATACTGCGGAGCCTTCTCTCACATAGAAGAAATAGAAGACATGTAAAAATACTTAAGAGACTGAGAGAGGTGACGAGAGACAAGTGACAAGTGACATGAATTAAAAGAATTTGAATTAAGTTACATGTAAAAGATCGTCGTGGTACGTCATGCTAAGCAGTCTACTGATCAAAGGTGCTTCCGACCCTCAAACCATGACAGTTCAACCGAATGTCACATGTAAGAAGGTGAGTTCCACTCCAGTGACCCTATGTCTGTCTAGGCTCGTAACGTCTAACTAAAGAAGTCTAAGACTCATTAAAATCAGCTCTAACTCACTCACACGCTCCACCGAGGGTGAGTCAAGATAGAGATGCTGGTTTCAAGAGCCTATCCTAAATTGGAGTTCTAACTTAAATTTGAAACTAGGTTCTATACTCATACTAGCTCACCTTGGATCCTCACTCGCTCAACCGAGGGTGATCGTCTCAAGGAAACCGTAAGCTAGCATGAGCCCTATGGATGCCTAACAATGATGCTCTAGGAGTTTGGAGGGGGGTTTATATAGTTTTTTGAATGAATTTGGGCCCTTGGATCTAGAGAAATCAACTCTCAACTCTAGGATCACTACTTTCAATTACAACCATTTGATTAATCAAATCAATGGCTTGGAATTGTTCTTTCTATCAAATCTAGTGTAAAGGAGTGAAATTTAGGCACCCTCATTCTCCACCATTGGATCTGGGGATTATCTGGACCGTCGGATCAGTGCTGACATCAATTCGGATAAGATAAGCCACTATTTTTGGAGAAACTTTGCATTATTGATCTTTAACTGTCAACAAAGTCTTCTTTTATGGAAAAAATTCGTGGATCCTCCTTCCTTTATGCTTTAGTGCATCTCCACCCTTGAATAGGAGCTCATCTTGACCGTACACCATGGTTCAATCCTATTTTGACATGTGGCAGCCCTTCAAGCCTTCAATTTTCTTATTCTAGAAAACTGCGATGACCTTGAAAACTGGACTTTGTGCTCTTTGACCCTCCAAAAAGACTTTGATGAAGATGAAACTTTGTAGGACTATGTTTCCAAAGATCTCCTTCAGGAATATGCAGGAAGAACTCCCATCTGAATCTCCCTTGTACAAGTTTGACTACATTTGGAAGCTTGCAAGGTGGCATTAAGGTGTCTAGGAAGCTCTGATAGCCTTGAAAATTTGTACAAATATGTAGCCACGTATGATGTTTATACATGCCAAACCATATGGCTAACATAATTTTCTATACAAGAATTTGTAGGGCCAAACTAGAAAAATTACATTTTTACAAAATGAACATAGCATATCAATGTGCTACAAAATCCATTTTCTGCTGAAATTTGGGCTATAGACTGCCTTTGACAATCTTTACAAGTATATGGATTTTCATCTAATTTGGTGACAATGAAATTTTTGCCCTAATTTCCCAACTTTGACCAGCTTTGACCAGCTTTGACCGCTACCATGGACTTTCTTGATTTCTTTGAAACTTTGTATGTGACCTTCCTTTGACATCCTTGATGCATCCTAGACTTCTCGGGGAATTATGGCTACCTTCGCCAAATATGTTTTTTGTAGGCCTTCACAAGTGAGAGAGGAGAGCAAATCTCGACGACATTCGCCCCCACTAAACCTGCGATTCCTCCGGAAGCGCCACTCTAGCATCTGTGAAAAACAAAATGTTCCAGGCATCAAATTCTTTTATAGGCAACATAAGAAAGATGGAAGGAAAATTGATTATATGCATGAATAAGTAGGTAACGTGACATGAAGCAAAATTTGCATGAAAGAAATAATTGAAACAGGCAACATGAATATGCATGAACAAATAGGCAACATATATGCAAATGAACAAGCAACATTGGCAACAAGAAAGAAAAAAAAACAAGCATCAATATGAAGTGGAAGTGGATGTATTGAGTCGTTTTAAGCATCAGTTCCTCTCATCTTGAAGAAAATTTTGTACCTTTTTCATAAAGCAATCTACCTTAAATATGATTATAAACAAAGATTTAGGATTTTCAAGAGACATCTTTCATCTTTAGCTTATTTTAGATCAACTCCTTTCCTACATAAATATGAATATGCTCTTTCTCTAATAACATGCAAGGAAATCTAACTAAACTCCACTAATGCATAAATCTGCCTATATAGCCCGTGATTTATTCTACTATGCCTCTTTATCCTCCTTTGGCTTGCCTCTTTTTTTTTTTTTTTTTTTTGATGATGATGATGATTCGGCAACTTTATGGTTACGATCACTTTTTTGGGGTGGAAGAAAGTGTAAACTTCTTGGTAACATGTAGCTTTTTTTTTTTTTTTTTGACGAGGAAAAATTAAACCCCGATACAAGGTACAACCATTTTTGATGACGGAGAACAGTCGTTTAAACTCCGATACAAGTGCTGTGAGATGGACTAAGGATGTAGAAACATGCAATAGCAGGAGCTAGGATTTCAACAATTATGCTTTCGATATAGGATACATATGCATGTTTATATATGAAAGTCATGTCACCAAAATAAACCTCCAAATCTACATGCCCTATCTTTCCACAATCCTAGATTATAATCAATTCCTTAGTAGATAAGTTACTACTTAAGATACAATTTTACACAAGTAGAGAAATCATCATTTGCCCTTTTTTGACTCAAGTGATGTGGATATGCAATGCAATGCAAATACTGAAAAAAAACATGCATGAAACAAGCATGGAAAAAAAATAGAATGAACTTGAAAAAAAACAAAGCAACATGAACTTGAAAATTAATTATATATATATATATATATATATATATATATATATATATATATATATATATATATATATATATATATATATATATATATATATTATAACATGGATACTCCTGTTTATGAATCGGCCTCATTGTTGTCATCTTCTTCAATGTCCTCATCCAAAATGTACTCGTCATTATCACGCTTCTTGAATAACTTTATCCTTTTACCTGCAATCAAAGTTTTTAGTGCAACACCATTTAATTCACAAAGAGCATACGTACCATTGTTGTTGACTTTTGATACTATGTATGGCCCAAACCACCGTTGAGTGAGCTTTTTGCGTGCATCATATTGAGAGTCAAATGTACTATCATAAATGAGCACCCAATCTCCTACTTCAATTGGCTTAGGACGCAATCGATGAGTTTTATCAAAATAATGCTTGTTCTTCATTCTAGATTCTCTTAATTTTTCAACAGCATCATCAAGTCTTAATTTACCTTGTTCTAACTGTTTAATATGCAAACTCAAAAAATCATCAGTAGACATGTTTTCAGACCAAGGAAAATTTGACCATGCAGAAATATGAGACTAAATTGGAAACAATGGTTTTTGACAGTACAGGAGTTCAGCAGGCATATATCCAGTAGTACGTGTGCATGTCATTCTATCTGTCCAAAGTGCAAAAGGTAAGAATTTAGGCCATTGTTTGATGTCACCATTACATGCTTTAGATATGGCTTTCACAATAGGTGGATGCGCTCTCTCTATTTTACCATTGGCCTCTGGGTTATATGCAGTAGTGAGAGACAAACGAATACCGTGACGCTCGAAGAACTCTTTAGCTTCTCTCGCATTTAACTCTCCACGATCGGCAACTACTTTCTCTATGTACCCAAAGCGACTTATGACATCTTCAAGCAAGAATTTGCAAACATTGTAAGTGGTCTTAGATCGTAGTGCACGTCCCTCTACATGATTAGTTAAGTCTTCTCTTGCAAGTACAATGTCACGCATTTTGTCGATACCTTTAGGCATAGTTACAAGATCTACTACCCACTTGTAGTGAATACAAGGTGGATAAGTAGGATGCAACGGATCTCTATGTTTGACTGATGAATGAAGTTGACAAGTAGAACATGTAGAAACATAGCTACTAATGTCAACATACATCCTAGGCCAATAATAGGTACTTCTAATTTTTTCATATGTTCCAAAAAATCCTTTATGACCGGCCCATAATGTCTCATGCATTTCCTTCATTACTTGCAATTGAAGACCTCGTTTTCCCAGGACTTGTTGTGGATTCTTAACCTTACCCTTAGCATGTCTCCAAAGATAACCATTACATAGGAAAAAGTTATAAGCTCGTTTCCTAATGTTACGGAATCTATTCGTAGTCCAGCTAGGTAATGGTTGTAGTGTACTGAGATACTTTCCTATGTCTCTCCATTCATCTTCGTACTCAGACTCATGAAATTTCTCATACTCATATATATGTGGAACATAGTCAACTAAATTCACATTCTTTATTAGATCACTTTCAAGATCATCATCAAATCTAGCTCTCGATAACATATCAGCAACTGAGTTTGACTTACCTGAAATATGAACTAACTCAGGATTTATGAACTTAATATATGAGATCCATCTAAGCATGGCTATATCAGGAGATGAACAATTGGTTATCATTCCAATGAGAGGCAAACAATCAGTCTCAACTTTAACATTTGCACCAATGAAATATTCTTTGTCTATTTTCAAAGCTGTTACCATACCCCATAGTTCTCGTTTGATCTGTGGATATTTTCGTTGTGTTTCATGTAGAATTTTGGCACCAAACCTAATTGCATATCTATTCCCTTCACTATCGTCTTGACTTATGACCCAACCTATACCAATAGGACTAGTATCAAGAGTCAATATAATAGGTTTGTTAGCAGAATAGTCTACACGCTTAAGGATGGGAGCTTCAAGCAATAATTTCTTCAATTTACGCATAGCTTGAGTGTGTTTGTCAGTCCAAATAAATTTTCGTTTGTTCCTCAACAAGTCATAAAGACAATCAGCAACATGAGCAAAGTGTGGGATCCAAATAACATAAAAGATACAAGCACCAAGAAATCTACGTACCTCACTCACGTTGTTACATGTTTCAGAAATCTTGCTAATCGCATCAACTTTTTGTGGGTATGGCTTTCAACCATAATGGCCACATAAATGTCCAACAATAAGCACCTCGTTGACACCAAAAACAGATTTCTCTATGGAAAATGTGAGACCTACCTCTTCAAATCGTTGAAATATTCTTTCACAATCAGAGATATGGTCAAGAACAAATTTACGACATCCAGATGAATCTAAAGTAATGTCCTTTACACGTTCCTCACTCCCTTTAATTGGAATATCATCAATGAATGGCATAGTTATATGAGGGATAAAATCATGTAAGACCATATTCATAGCACTCATCATATGAGCCACAGAATTAGTCGCTCCTTGAGGTAAAGTACACATTCGCACTAAGCCTAAAGGAGTTTTCATTGTGGTTATGTCACGACTATCAATTGCTAACTGGAATTGGTCATATCCAGAATATAAATCACCCATTGAATAGATAGAATGTCCTGAAAATGATTCAGCAAACTCATCTACAATGGGTCCTGTTCCTACATTCCTTATGGTGACTTTATTGACGGGTTGGAGATCTTGAATAAAACGTAGTTTCCCATTCTTTTTAGGCACAGTGAACCATCTGTTTGAGTAAGGTGCAAAAGATGGCTCTAAAATTCTCATGTTTATCTTCTCCTTAAGTAGTTTCATTAGCTCAGGTAAGTGAGCCTTTGGAACAGGTATAGGACGAAGATTCCATGGAATATGTGGAATAGTAAAGATTATCATGGGTGCAACTAGCTTAGGATCTACACAACCAATCTCATGAGGATACATAGTAAAGGCTTTTCCATGGCTACGTATGACTCTCTCAAATTTATCTCTCTCTGCTGGCAAAAGAAAGTCATCATCTCTACCAATTTTCACCTGTTTGATTGTCTCATCCGTGAATGTATGTCCTATGTTTTTCTTATCCCGAAGAATTGGATCATTTTTCACATCAATAATTTTTTCATTACTTCCTTGAGGTAATGGTTGAGCTATGGGTTTGATTTTTTTGTCTGCAGTTTTGTACTTTGTTTCAACTAAGGCATCATGTGTTTGGTTAAATTTCGAGCACTTGTCAATATTGAGAGCATACTCTTGGATTAGAGCATACTCATCAAGGGAAGAAATAAGAATAATATGGTTAGAATTTTGTTGAAGACATAACTCTAACTCCTCAAGAGTAGAGAAACAATGAGATGTCTCAATCACATGCTCAATGTTCTCATCATGTTCCATGATTTTGTTGTTTTTATAATTTTTTTGGGTTTTTTGGATAAAAGACTTGGACAATTGACTCTTATGAAGAAAATCTAATCTAGAATGTGGAAAACAAAGTGACAAACTATTGTACATGTTGGTTGGATGCGAGATGTCAAACCAATATCCACTGTTGTCCCACTCAACAATGGATTCTATCCGAAATTCTGATCATATGTAGCTCCAAACATGAATCGAGGTGCACAATCACTACAAGCATGCTCATGACCCTGAGTAACAATAGGTTTCTTTCTAATTGACAATCGATTCCTAGGATGATTCACTCCTACTGTCATGACTTGAAGTGATTGCATTCCATCCTTAGACTTAAATCTAGCATAGGTAGACCCATCATCCATGGCTTTAGTTTCCATACGACTGTCACAAATAAAGGGTTGACCTAAGAGAACTTCATAGGAGCAATTATCTTGAATAAAAAAGTGAAACTCTTCTGTGATTCCTCCTATGGATATGGGCACACTAGCACAAGCTCCATACAGGGTACCTACACCATTATCTGCAGTTCTCATACGCCATCCACAATCTTTATCTATGGGCCATCGAAACTTATCATAGACTTCTCTTGAAATCACATTGATTTCAGAGCCGGAATCTACTAATGCATTTACAGTGATAGTGTTCTTATCATTTCCTATTTTAACATGCATCTCTGATGTACCTCTAGACCAAAATGTTCTTTTAAAGTGACTTTCAGGATTGTTTTCATGATTTTCATGGTCAGGTTGAATAGGTCCTAAGAAATTTTTATTAACATTTACTTCATCATCATCAAAGTCCTCTTCATCAGATTCATCAAAGTTTAAGGCTTCATTCATAGCTTGATCTTGATCTAGAGAATCTTGCATCTCAGTATCTAGATTAAGTGGAAACCTCTTCCTTTTAATTAGGCCGATAAAGTTATCTTTAAAAACAGGCTTTGCAATAGAGAAAACTTGTTCTAAAGACATAGTCACTTGACTCTTAAGCAAAATGTCATCAAAAATTTCCATAGGATCTATTTTTCTCTCAATTTCTGAAATCAAGATGGCTTTAGGTTTTCTCTTTGGTTTCTTTTGTTTTTGCTCAGGATCTTGTTTTTGTTCATGTTCTCGTGTTTGGTCTTCAGTTTATTTTGATTGTTCTGGTTTATCTAAAGGCTTTGGTTCTGTTTTTCTTTGCTTTGTCTTCTTCCCTTTTTGTTTCTCCTCTTGTTTTTGTTCATTGGGTTCTGATTCTTGTTTTTTATCTTTAGATTGTGATGTTTCTCCTTGCTCTATGATTGTTTCTATTCCCTCTGAGGTTTGTTTTCGAGTCACTCTTCTTTCACTAGGCTCAGCTTCATCTCTTTTTTGTTTTTCTTCTACATTGGATATGTGAGAAATAAGAGATTGATCTTCTATCGGTGACTCCCAAGCCGTTATTCTCCTAATCTCATCCCGTGCTCTTACTAAAGCCTCGATGGAAAAATCACCTTCCTTTGTGGGTTTACTTGATTCTACTTGTTGTTCATCAAGAGCTTCTAGTTTCACTCCTCTAGTTCCTACGTCCATTATGGTTATATTTTCATAATGTTTTTTCATTCCTCCCTTACCATAATTTCCTTGCAAAGGTAGCCTAGATCGATAGTCACAGATTTTCTTGTCTACGTCTATTACTAGTCGTTGCTCCTTAGCATCCTTCAATAGTTCGCAATCTCTCAAAAAGTGCTCTAACGAATCACACCAAGGACACCTACGAGGGCCACGCACAAAACCATTTTGATTTTGAGGATTTTGATTAACTTGTGGTGGGAAATTTTGAAATTGAGGATTTTGTTGATAAGGTATTGCTTGAAGAGGATAATTAGGATTTTGAAAATGCAATTGATGTATTTGAGGAGCTTGGGGAGCAACATGTGGTACTTGAGGTGCAAGAGGAGCTTCCATATTATACGGTTGATGATTTTGAAAATTTTGATTTTGAGGATTTTGAAAAGCTATTTGAGAAGCTTGAGGATACAGGTTTTGATACATTTGAGGATTTTGCACATGAGGATGAGGATTTTGCATTGAAGGATTATGCATGGGAGGATTATGCATTGGAGGAACTTGATATGCTTGAGTAGGAGCTACTTGTGGATTTTGATTGGTAGCTATACCATGTTGATTAGGCTCTTGAAAAGTCATTGGGTTCATTTGATTTTGGAAAGTTTTGGTGTAATTAGATTGTAAAGCATCTATAGTCTTGGCCAAATTGGATTGTGTAGCAATAAGACTTTCCATTTGCTTAGTGAGAATATCCACTTGAGATTGTTCAACTACACTTTTATTTGGCTCTACTTTAAAACCTTGAGTAGGCTCCATCATTTGAGGAATAGGAGTAGAGTCAAAAAGCATAGCATGGGATTGTTCTCTAAATTGCTCCTTAATTTGTGGAAGGCTAGCTTGAGGAAGACTAGTTTGCTCATAAAGCATGGATTGTCTTTGATGTCTATGGGCTACAGCCTCTACTACTTTACGCACTTTTTGCCAATTGTCAGCAAGACCATAGCGCTTATCTGGTTCTTCTAATCGCCGTTCAACTTCCCTACGAGTTTCATGATGAAGAAGCTTAAGAAAATTGATCACAAGATCAGGTTCCAAAGTTATCTTATCCTCATCAGGAAGTTGTTCATAGCGTCTAATATACTCATTTTGTAAGTGAGTAATAGAGCTACTAGGCTTTGGAGAATTGACCCATCGTAAGAATCCATCTCGATTATGTTGGCTATAATCTTCAAGATAGAATTCTTTGAGCATCTCCTTTCTAAAATCACTCCAAGGAAGACTATCATATTGAGTGACACGGTTTATGATAGAAATATCAACAATTCGTTCAAAGAATGATATCAAAAGATCTTCAGGAAGACCAAAAATCATAGCTTGCTCTTCAAACAAATCTAAGTAGCTTGTGATGTTGATGCCATTGAATTTTCCCTTCTCTCTCAACATAGAAGAGACTATTCTTTGGCCTTGTTTCTCAACAATAAGGGATTTGAATCCTTCCTCCATCTTATGTGAATAAGCAAGTGATGCACGATGTTCTAGATCTCTCACAAATGTGTTTACTTCGCGACAAAGATGTGCACGATACTGTGAGAAATCCAGTGCAACACTCAAGAATGATGATGATGATGTGATGAGGATGAAAAATATGAAACAAAGGATATGGATCACAACCTCCCAACAAGATCAGAAGCAAATGCCACGAAGCGTTTCACGTCGGGTTCAAATGTGGAGGTGATCGCAATCCGGGTGGATCGGGTCCGGTCGTGGCACACACAGGGTGTATGAAGCTAATGAATGTTGGAAGGTTTAAAGATGTGAAGGTGAAATTAATGTTGAGTATGGAGAAGAGAGAGATGTTGAAATAATTATGGGAATGGGAATGTAGGTGTGCAAGTTAGATTGATGACATGAATGATAAGAATGAAAGAGAACCATACACACGAATCAAATTTGGAAGGAAGAATGGTCCATTGGAGGAGCTTCTTAAACACTTCCTAATTCTAATCCATATGTATAGCCTTCTTTGGATGATATGTATGCATGATGAGAATAGATGGAATCCTTACACATAAATCAGTTTCGAAAGGAAGAATGGTCCAATATTGGAGCTTCTTATACACTTTCAGAAACTAATAAATATGTATGGATTTGTATGGATTATATGCATGCAAGTGAATTATGATGATGGATTTTACTCACAAGCTCAAAGAAACATCCTCACTGGTTCAACGCAATACTGCGGAGCCTTCTCACACATAGAAGAAATAGAAGACATGTAAAAATACTTAAGAGACTGAGAGAGGTGACAAGAGACAAGTGACAAGTGACATGAATTAAAAGAATTTGAATTAAGTTACATGTAAAAGATCGTCGTGGTACGTCATGCTAAGCAGTCTACTGATCAAAGGTGGTTCCGACCCTCAAACCATGAAAGTTCAACCGAATGTCACACGTAAGAAGGTGAGTTCCACTCCAGTGACCCTATGTCTGTCTAGGCTCGTAACGTCTAACTAAAGAAGTCTAAGTCTCATTAAAATCAGCTCTAACTCACTCACACACTCCACCGAGGGTGAGTCAAGATAGAGATGCTGGTTTCAAGAGCCTATCCTAAATTGGAGTTCTAACTTAAATTTGAAACTAGGTTCTATACTCATACTAGCTCACCTTGGATCCTCACTCGCTCAACCGAGGGTGATCGTCTCAAGGAAACCGTAAGCTAGCATGAGCCCTATGGATGCCTAACAATGATGCTCTAGGAGTTTGGAGGGGGGTTTATATAGTTTTTTGAATGAATTTGGGCCCTTGGATCTAGAGAAATCAACTCTCAACTCTAGGATCACTACTTTCAATTACAACCATTTGATTAATCAAATCAATGGCTTGGAATTGTTCTTTCTATCAAATCTAGTGTAAAGGAGTGAAATTTAGGCGCCCTCATTCTCCACCATTGGATCTGGGGATGATCTGGACCGTCGGATCAGTGCTGACATCAATTTGGATAAGATAAGCCACTATTTTTGGAGAAACTTTGCATTATTGATCTTTAACTGTCAACAAAGTCTTCTTTTATGGAAAAAATTCGTGGATCCTCCTTCCTTTATGCTTTAGTGCATCTCCACCCTTGAATAGGAGCTCATCTTGACCGTACACCATGGTTCAATCATATTTTGACATGTGGCAGCCCTTCAAGCCTTCAATTTTCTTATTCTAGAAAACTGCGGTGACCTTGAAAACTGGACTTTGTGCTCTTTGACCCTCCAAAAAGACTTTGATGAAGATGAAACTTTGTAGGACTATGTTTCCAAAGATCTCCTTCAGGAATATGCAGGAAGAACTCCCATCTGAATCTCCCTTGTACAAGTTTGACTACATTTGGAAGCTTGCAAGGTGGCATTAAGGTGTCTAGGAAGCTCTGATAGCCTTGAAAATTTCTACAAATATGTAGCCACATATGATCTTTATACATGCCAAACCATATGGCTAACATAATTTTCTATACAAGAATTTGTAGGGTCAAACTAGAAAAATTACATTTTTACAAAATGAACATAGCATATCAATGTGCTACAAAATCCATTTTCTGCTGAAATTTGGGCTATAGACTGCCTTTGACAATCTTTACAAGTATATGGATTTTCATCTATTTTGGTGACAATGAAATTTTTGCCCTAATTTCCCAACTTTGACCAGCTTTGACCAGCTTTGACCGCTACCATGGACTTTCTTGATTTCTTTGAAACTTTGTATGTGACCTTCCTTTGACATCCTTGATGCATCCTGGACTTCTCGGGGAATTCTGGCTACCTTCGCCAAATATGTTTTTTGTAGGCCTTCACAAGTGAGAGAGGAGAGCAAATCTCGACGACAGCGCGGTGGTGGCAGATTGGGATTTTTCGGTGGTGGTCCGGTCTGCCAGCGGTTTGCATTATAGTTGTTATTTCTTTGTCCTCTGTAATTTCGATATCCTTGTTGCTGGTTGTTTCTCATTTGCGGAGGCACATAGTGATTGGCTGGCTGCCGTGGTTCCTGTATAATAGCATTTACAGTTGCGGTTCCCTGCACTTTGGCGTTGTATGCGCAGTTTTCGGTGGTGTGTCTGGTAGTGTTGCAAATAGCACAGAATAGCTGATTAAGTGCACAAGTGGCACTAGTATGGCCTCAATTCTTGCATGTGATGCAGTATACTTGTCTGGTCATATCTTCGGTGATATTTTTATTTATTTTTAACCATTCCAGATCCTCTCTAAATCCTCCAACCTTGTTTTCCAGCTGCAGAGCCATTGCAATCACTGCATCCAGTGTCATTGCTCCTACACAGCGTATGATCATAATCTATTTAAGTTGTGGGGTCAGGCCATTGATAAACCACTGAGTAATAACGTCGTCCGGTAGGTTGGCGTGTGCTGGTGGTAACTGCCTTAGATGCATCCTGAATAGAGTAGCGTACTCCTGTACAGTTTGATTTACCTTCTGTCTGTTGATTTGCAGATAGTCAAAAATTTCAGCTGGATTCTTCTTTAGTCTGAATCTTTGTAAAAAGGCATCTCGTACTGCTTCATAGGTGCCGAAGTGATTAATATCATATTCTGTAAGCCATCTAGCTGCTTCATTGACCAATGTCGATTGAAAACAATAGCCTTATACGCCGGATCAGGTGGATGGTTGAGAACTGCGTAGCTTATCTCGAATGTGCGTATGTGAGCATCCGGATCATCTCCTGGGAATCCACCAAATTTAGTATACGTCACTCCTGTCGAAGTCGACCTTGGTGGGCATACTTGTTGTTGCTGCTGCTGTTGTTGTTGTTGTTGCCCGTTCATGGCGAGTGTATTGTGAATATCTTCTGGATTTCGGGGCTGAATATCTGAACTATAGGAATCTCTATCGTCCGATTGTGCACGTTCCGGTTCGATGATTTTACTCAGTATACTTCGAATCTCGGCTTCAAACAAAGTTCCTTCCTTCTTGATGTCGAGTGTAGGGGAACTTACTACAAAAAGCGGTGGCTGGGCTGAAGCTTCACCAAAAAATGGTAAACCGTCGTCGAAAAACTGTGATTTTGTTACCGAAATATCACCGGAATGTGCCAAATTTTCGCCAGAATATGGTGTTTTTTCGTCTTCGCAAAATTCTTTGGCTAAAGTGTTTCTAGCCGTAAACAAATTTGAATCTTTATCCAAGATTGTTAAACTAGCTTCAGACTGCGTCTTGGTAGATTCTAGAGTTACTATATCTTCAACAGACAGTGCCGAAATAGTACCGGAATGTACCAGAGACGTAACACGTTCCACCGGAATATGACCGGAATCACTTTTGACGTTCTTGACTTTCTTGACAACTGGGTCAGACCTAGTTGTACTTCTTCCTCTTGGAGTTATCTTTAGTAAATTAAGTACTCCAGTTTGAAAGGTTCTTGGGATACGTTTCACTGGATCGAGTAACCGGCATGTATCATCTTTTGTACTAATCGCATAGTATCACTATCGATAAAATTTTATAATCACGTTTCCACAACAAGTTTGCAACAATCTGGTTCTGTTGCTACTTTCGACAAACGAACGGTAATCTTGATGTTTGATTCCGATAGACGAATAACGATCTTGATGCCACTTTCACACAGATAACACTTTCGTCACGTAAATGGCAATCTTGATGCCACCTTCCCACAGAGGGCGCCAAGTGTTAAATGTTAAACGCTTCGTTCTAACTATCAGAAGGGCGTTTAACCGATTCTTGGGAGGGTTCTTGGGAGTGGTAGGGGTCTGTTATACAGAGGCCCTGTACTTGGTTCCCAAAGGTACTGTTCACACTCAACACTGTAATAATGCTGAGCATTCTATCGAATTGCCATACTGAACATTTACCGTCACAGTCTTAGCTCAACCAACGTATCAAATGCGTTAAGATGCCATATTGCATCTACGTATAAACTTACTGGAATTACCAGAAACTAGGATATTCGATCAACTTCACAAAACGGGTTCAACGATCAAACAACACAGTAACGCAGAGAATTTGAGAATCCAACACACAGTACTGGAAACTCAGTAATCAACTTAGCAGATCTTTACTGTACTTAACTTTGCCGCAGGCAGACAGATGCCAATATTTATAACAACACAGTGTAGGTCCGAATATCAGAACACTAACACAGTTGTTCGGATTTCGCCAATTCTTGACCAAAATGTTTAAGAAGTCGTAATACACAGTGCGTGAGCACAATCCAACAGAGATGCATAAACAACTTACTCAGACAACAATAATGGAACTCACAATCTCAACGGAGTTCACTAGGTAACAAATACAGATACACACAGTACCATTAGTCTATATAGAAGATCGCCAAGATATTCTGAGAACTCCAATCGTAACACAGTAACATTCAGACTGATAGTATAGTTATCTCCCGAACGTTATGAAATTTATCAACAGAACCATGATCGTCGGCAGGCAACAAGAACGATAGACAAAACCAGATATGAACAAGAATGTAGGACACAAAGGTTATGCAAAACGAACACTACCTTGACACTCAGACAGAAAACCAGACGAACAGTCTGGTGATAACACGACAATAGGCAAAAATTACATCGCCCTCCTTCTTCGAGCACTTCTTTTCATTGCTTTATATAGAAAGTACAAATAGGTGCGTAACCACCTTTCGTGCGTGTCCTGCCAAGATTTCCGTTACATCTATCCCAATCCGACGGCCGACTAACAGATCATAGAATTACTTTATTGGATTCTCCCTCCCTTGGAAAAATATTTTCTTCCTTGAAAATAGAGCTATATGAACACTGTAGGCAACCCTCAAGCCTCATGTTTTAAAATCAGAAGAACATGTCACATCTTTGTTGTGGGATCCCTACCCAAACGATTCAAAACACCTTCTAGATTTTCACTTTGATAAATGTGTCAAAGTACAAAGTAGTGAATGAATAATAAGGGTGGATCGAATAACATCCTTGATCAATTCATTGTTTTACTAGGTGTGAATGAGGATTATGATCATCACGTGCTAGAGAGATGACTCTCCTTCCAACCATATGCCTCTATATATATCTCTCTCTAGGGATTTCCTTCTTGCGTAGGTGGATTCTAATCATCCATATGTCAACCATGTAACTGTTGGTGCACCAAGTGTCCTAGTTAAATGGAGTTAATTCATCTGGATGCTTATAGAAGCCTCTAGAGCTCTTTGGGCAAAACAATATCCTGATGTACCCCATGGGGATTGAACCCAAGGGCTCCTCCTTCATACCCTTGAGATTTAACCACGAAGCTAAGTGGATCACTTGTTTACAAGACCACATGACCTGCTACATAACTCTAGTCTTGAGATCTTTTGTTCATACATATGGATGACCAAACAATGTCCTATTTTAGATGTGTGTGAATTGACTGGACCCTTAGATTATAGAATTAATTTATTACATTCTTCGCACCTTGGATAAATAATTTTTTCCTAAAAAATAGAGCTATATAAACACTCTAGACAACCCTAGAGCCTCATGTTCTAAAACCAAAAGAACATGTCGCATCTCTATGGTGGGATCCCTACCCAAATGATTCAAAACACCTTCTAGCTTTGCACTTTGATAAACTGATGAGAGTACAAATTAGTGATTGTTGGGATAAATACTCTTCCCATGTACCCCATGGAGATTGAACCCAAGACCTTCTCGTTCACACCCTTGAGACTTAACCACTAAGCTAAGTGGATCACTTGTTTACAAGGGCACATGACCTACTATGTAAGTCTAGTCTTGAGATCTTTTGGTCGTACATATGGGTGACCAAACGGTGTCTGATTTCAGATCTCTTTGAATGGATCAGATGCTTAGATCATAGACTTGCTTTATTACATTCTTCCCCCTTATAAAAATATTTTTTTCCTAAAAATAGAGCTTTATAAACACTACAGGCAACCCTAGAGCCTCATGTTCTAAAACGAGAAGAACATGTTGCATCTCTATGGTGGGATCCCTACCCAAATGATTCAAAACACCTTTTCGCTTTGCACTTTGATGAATTGGTCGAAGTAAAAGGTAGTGAGTGAATACTAAGGGTGGATCTAATAACATCCCTGGTCAATTCACTGTTCTACTAAGTGCGAATGAGGATTACAACCACCACATGCTAGAGAGATGACTCTCCTCCCAAACATATGCCTCTATTATAGCTCTCTTGAGGGGATTTCCTTCTTGGGGAGGTGAATTCTAATCATCCATGTGTCAGCCATGTAATTGCATGTGCACCAAGCATCTCAGTTAATAGGACTTAACTCAAGTGGATGCTTCTAGAAGGGTCTAGAGCTCTTTGGGCTAAACTCTCCACATGTACCCCATGGGGATTGAATCCAATGCCTCCTCCTTCACACCCTTGATACTTAACCACTAAGCTAAGTGGATCACTTGTTTACAAGAGCACATGACTTGCTATGTAATTCTAGTCTCAAGATCGTTTGGTCATACATATAGATGGCAAAAATGCTCTCCAATTTCAGATCTGTTTGAATGGGAAGGACCCTTAGATCATAAACTTACTTTATTATAGGAGGCATCTCTTAAGCCAATGTACTTTTTTGACATGGAAGTAAAATCCTTTTCTAGCAAGGGTGTTGTACAAATCCTCTCATAATGAGTTAGAACCATTAATTTGCAATATTCATTGGTTATTCCAGAATAACTTCATAGTGTTTTTGAAGGAGAGTAGCAAGGTATGAGTCCTTTCAAAGAAAAATAAAGTGTTCTAATTAAGCAATAAGAAGTTGGAGTATCTGGTAGTGAATACGGAATAATCATGTAGTTTCCACATTAAAATATTTTAGGAATCACTTCTTATTTATAAGGATTCAATTTCCAAGTATTCAAGTTAGAAACCCATATTCTAGTATAGATCTCACTCATTCAATAGTGAAGTACTTTGTAGGCTCCTTTCATGCTAAATAGGGAACAATTGGTGGAAGAGACATGAAAGAAAATGATGTAGGTGTTGTGTTGGGTAGTGAAGATGAGGAAAAAGAATAGAACATACACACACCAATAGACATACTATGTTGAAAAATATAGTTAGATGCATGATACTACCATCAAAAGAGTTATGGAAATAATATAGGTACTACTTCCAATCAAATGCGTTTTCTTCCAACCAAAAGATTTGCTTGATGAACTCTAGTGGTCCATCGATAACTTAGAGGGTAATGATCTACCAACAGACTCAAAACCTGATTTCTACAAATGTAACTCCTAGGTTTATTGAGAATCTAAGGAATATATATGTTTCTATAGGTGAAGAAGAGAAGCAATAATTAGGAAGACTCCCATTGACGTCATGATCTGTTTTTTTCTAGAATGCAAGGTAGTTTTGTAATGTTGATAGGCAAAAAATCTAAGTAAAATTAAATACCATCAAATCAAGCCAGTCATGAACCTTGTAGTGCATTGTATAGATGAAGCAGTTTTTTAGTTCAATGTCTACCACAAACATGAATTAGAACAATGAATTAGGATAAGGATCGTAGATGTCTAAGATGAAATTCGAGTAAACGAACTCAACCTACATGGGAATTCTACTCACAGAAGAGTTGTTTGAACCATTTAGATGGTCTCAAATTCTTGCAACCTTAGATGTAGTACTGATGAGCAAAACATGATAGAATGTCGTCATGTACATTAGTACAATTTAACACACAAATGTATGGTAACAATTCGAAAGGAAATGGAGGAGCCTATGGAGAAAGACCTTAGCAAGAAGCAAATCTAAGACAACACGTATGAAGAATATAAAGAGATCGGTTTTTAGTTTAATTAAAGAAAATGCAAAATAATCAACAAACGATAAAGATATGGGGTAGAATAAACTTCAAAAGGTGTTAGAAAATAGATAATAATGGACTAGCAAAGGAAGAATATGTTGATCCTTAGATGTTTTTAAACCCTTCGTTTTTGGGAAATATCAAAATGGAGAATGGAAAATTGTAAACATAATGCATAAAGGATAAGTGAATTCAACAAAGGCTTATGAGAATAGAGAAAATTACAATAAGGTGGTAGTTTCCATAGTGAATGTTGTACAATGTATATTGACAATGGAAACGACAAATTGTTTGAAGAGGAAAACCAATTAACTATCATCTTTCATAGGTAACAAAATTTATTTGCATGAATGTGAATAGATTGAGTCCGGGTGGATCTTAGGATATTTACACATTATATTTCAATCATTCAATATTCCAATAACTAGGAAAATAAAAGAGTGGTGTATGAAGTGTAGGCCCGCATATACACTTACATATCAATGTGAAAAAAGAACAACTTCACCTGATATAATGTCAATCTATTGAGCGACCAATTCGTGGTACGGAGACCTTTAGAGCAAGATGCAAATACATGTACCTAGAGAGAGAGAGAGAGAACACATGCATAGGTGTTGCACACATGCATGCACACACATACTCACAAGTAGGCTGGAGGAAAGTGCTCCATGAAGCTCTCTATTGCTTAGGAAATGGATACAAATCTTATCAAAGTTTGATATTCAACAAGATAACCCCAAAAAATTGGATCTCTTTCACCTTACATCGTTTACAAGATATTCAATTAACTCCATAATGTCCATCCAAACCTAGAAAATAGTGGCAAGAGGCTATATGGAGGCCAAAACGATATTAATAAAATTAAAATTGGTAAGGAGATACTACCCATGTTTTTGAGCCTCCTGTACTAATCAACTTTTACAATGTGGTACCCTTAAGTGAGAAAATTAGGGTTTAGGTTGAACATGGGCACTTCCACAAGTAATTATTTGGGCATAGTTTGGAAATAAAACATACTCTAGGGAAACAGTTGAGTTAGGAAAGATTGATAGACCCATTCCTCCTTCACTTCCATGCTCATACTCACCTGTGGCTATAGGCTTTTCCCTTTGACAAACCTTTGATGCTTTGACTTTTGTTTTTTGGTAGTTTTCTAAAGCTGATCATTGATAGATGTTTTGGTGGGCATCTAGGATGAGCATGGCCATTGATGTAGAGATGTGAGATGCTAGATGTTGGTATTATAGTAAAGCATTCAACACCTTTAAAAACCTTTGAACAAGGAGATCTCAACCTCTTGCAGACTTTTTTGAATTTATTATCTTTTATGTGTACCCTCAAACTATAGTGTTTGATAGAAAAGAGAAAACCAGATATGGGGGGGGGGGGGGGGGCGATGAGAGTGTGCATTAGTGATTGTGGCCTACAAAAACAGGGAACAAAACATGAATCCAAAAATAAAATAGCAGGGGACTAGTAGGAGGGTTGTGCATGTAGTGAGAAATCACAGAGAGAAAGCTACTTCCACCACTTTAAAATAGAAGAAAAACTATTAGATGCATCTTGTGAAAGTGGTCATTGGGGGAAATACTAATTTTATTGCATGGGTACCATGATCTCATGCATGGCCTTGTAGGACAGCCCGATGAATGCATACTCACAGATGCACTTATTGAAAACATGCAAAAGTGCAGGTCTAGATCAATGGGATAAACAAGCTATTTAATGAAGAAGATACATGTTATACGAATGGGGATTCATGTTTGTCTTTATATCTACTCTATTGGGTCAACAAGGCATGCAATACAAAAGATAGGAATTCTTGCACGTGATAGTGGATGGCTTCACCCTCCCTATATGTTTTTAAAAGTTGGAAGGATGAGACCATCATAAGTGATTTCCTCTAAGTTGTTGATGAATCAACACAATTGTAAATGTAAAATAAGAGATGAAGTTCTAGATATTCTGGATAATAAATAGGAACTATGTGGATGTTGATGGTATTCAAAAGCAGACACTTAAGATGTTAGCATCACCAAATCCACATTGAACAAGATTGCCCGAATCGTCACACAATGGATACTTGATAGGCCATTGTCCTTCTAAATCAGTTGCTTTATGAAAAGCAATGTAGTTTCATTTTCATAATTCATCTTATTGTCATGTAATTGTTGTGTATCTTCTAAAGAAGACATTCCTCCACTTTACTTGGTGTGTGTATTTTAATTTGGCTAAGATCTACATATGAAGCACATTATGTCACTTCTCTTCTAGCTTGTGTGTCCTATTGAGTGAGATCACCTAAAATAAGATGTGAGTAGGAAACGAAAATATATATGTAATGTATCCTCACTACAAGGTATCATATTTGTGCATGGAATAGGAGAAACCATGTCTTATGCAAGGTCATGTAATGTGGCCCTATATATTGGATATGTACTTCAAGTGTAATTCATTGTTGATGTTGCAAAAAATAGGTTGTGTATGAAGCACATGGTTGTTGCCCAAATACATTTTCTTTTACTACGTGAATCAGATCTACATGCCCAAGTTTATATAACAATTGAACTTGAGGCATTGGATGGGAAGTGTTAATAGTGATTTAAAATAGAAGGAACATATATGTGAATAAATACAATATGTTTGTGCTCTTTCATTACATATTCTTAAATTACAAGAGGATGATGTGCACATTAGTGAAGAATGCCTGAAAAACAATGCTCTTAAACCTAGTGCACACGCCGTGATGATGAGTGCTTTTTATTTTGTTTAGTAGGGACTAATAAAGAAATGCCTATGAAATTCACATTAGAAATGAGACATCTCCTTTGAACCCATACAAGATGTGTAATTATCATCTCACATTTAGGCTGAGACTACTTTGGTACCCACTTTTGTATGGTCCCAGTCTTTGGTTTCTGTAATTTATTTTTCTTTGTGTGAGATTGTTGTCGCTCTCGTGATCCTTGCTTCTTTAAATTCTTTTGTTTCTTGTGTACCTTTTTAGTTTGACCCTTTCGGAGATATCAAAGGCTCATAGAGTATTGGGAATCTACATATATGAAGCCCCACTATGTGGATGCCTAGATACCCAAATTTTTGTTTGAGATGATTGAGCAACCACAACAATCTTAGGTGTCTACAAATGCTTTGCCACTTTATTATAGACTTTCATGGTTTCTTTGGTTATTTTTGTGCTTTTTTGGTTTTTGTTTTTATAATATGTTGGCTCACAAGTTGTGTTTTGAGTGTCTTTTGAGTTCCAAAGAAGACTTGGAGTGTGCTTGGGAATCAAGTTGTGGAGATGAAGAAAAGAAAATAGGGACAAGGACATATTCTCCCTATGATTTTAGGATCATTGGTTCAGTAGGTAGATTTAGCAATATTGTATTATCAAAGAGCCAATCTTGGTCAAGTATGACCTGTTTGATCAACTCATCATTGTTGCAAATTAGGAAATTGATATGCATCATAGCCTTTCCTATGGCTTCTCCAATGCATGGGGTTTGACTACCACCTAAGCCTATCAAATAGGCTTTCATGGGTTTCATAACGGTATTTATGGTATACGATCAAGAGATTTTCTAGTAATATTATTAAAGAATCATATTTACAAGGAACTTGACCATGTATTTCATGTGGTTCCCCAATTTAGAAACTATGTGTGGTCCTCTATCTTTGATTGGTTTTCCTTCAAACTACTTGTTCTCCTACTTTTTGAAGACTAAATCTAAGAGCTTTTTCACACATAAAATATACTTAGCAACTTTGCTAATACGAGTTATCTCACTCAAAATGGTTACTCCTACTCTGAGAATCAATGGATTTGAGACAAACACATTATGGCCTTCATTAGGCATACATAGATAGACCACTACTCACTTCTGGAATTGGTTATCTTAGAATATGCAAAGATTGAACATGAGATTTGAGGAAAATTTATGAGACAAGAATAGCTTTCTAACAAACCAAAGATTACAAGAAATGAGGGAGATATGATGATGAAATCTTCCTTAACACTCAGAGTTATCTAGCTCATACACAAAAAAAAATGTGATCTAGATATGGCTTCAAAAAGTTGCATGAAATCACTGAAGGAAGCAATGGGCTTTCTAATCAAGGCATCTATTAGATTACACAAACTCTCAAAGAGATCACACACATGCGGGATCTTCAATTCTAAGTACAAAGTGTGTTCATATAGTTTTGAAAAGATTTTGTATAAGTTAGGAGTCATTTTTCATAAGTTATGGACTTTTTCACACGTAAGTGTGATTGATGGCACACACACACACATACACACTCACACACATACATATATATATATATATATATATATATATATATATATATATATATATATATATATATATATATATATATATATATATATATATATATATATACATATATATATACACACACACACACACACACACACATATATATATATATATATATATATATATATATATATATATATATATATATATATATATATATATATATATATATATATATATATATATGTGTGTGTGTGTGTGTGTGTGTGTATGTGTGTATGTGTGTATGTGTGTACGTGTGTGTGTGTGTGTGGCTATTTTGAGGGGGATTTCAAGTTCAAATTTGAACTTTGTTTCTTATGCTTGATGTCTTGCTTCATGTATCTCCAAGTGGAATCCATCGAAGGGTCCATTTATGCATCAAGTTTGAAGCTTGAATTTCAATGCTCCCCCTCAAGCTTCAAGCTCTAATTCTTCAACTTAACTCCAACAATGCAATGCCTTTCTTAAACTTGGTAACCTTCATTGAACTCAATTCTTTTGTGAACATGTCTGCACATTGGTTCCTGGTACTTATATGTTGCACTTGAACCTCGTTAGCTAGCACCTTCTCTCTCATGTAGTGATAGTGCATCTCTATGTGTTTGCTCCTACCATGAAACATAGGAATGGAAGATAGGTACACAATACTCATGTTGTCACACATGATTACAAATTGATAACTCAAAAACTTAGCTTAATCATTAGCTTCTTGAGCCACATAAAATCACAAGTCACTTGAGCTAAAACCCAGTATTCAACTTGAGTAGAAGATAGATCAACTGTGGGATGCTTCTTTGCCATCCACGATCTAACAAACTTGCCAAGCATCACTGCATATCCACTTGTACTCCTATCTTCTTTGCATTGAGCCCAATCAACATCTATATATGCTTTTACTTGCAATTCATCCTCAAAAGGATAGAATAGTCGTTCATTTGGTGTACCTTTGAGATATTTGAGTACCCTTTTGCCACAAGTAAATTTGGAACCCTAGTTGTGTGCATGAATTGAGATAACACACCAATCATATATGCTAGGTTTGGCCTTGTAATGGTGGAATAATTCAATGATCCCACTATAGACCTATAAAAAAGTGGATCCTATAATTTATTGCCTTCCATTGAAGTCAACTTTTTGTTTACCTTCATAGGGTTGCTCATTGGTTTGCATCATGTGAGGCCATACTTCTTCAATACATCTTAAATATAATTTCTCTACATAAGCCAAATACCATTGTCCTTGTATATGACTTCAATACCTAAGAAATACCTTAGATCTCCAAGTTCTCGAATCTTGAACTCCTTCCCAAGATTCTCTTTCATGTCTTTAATACCTTCTTCATGATTTCATGTGATAATTAAGTCATCAACATATGCACATAAGTAGCTAGATGATTCTGCTTCCCTCTTGTAGACAAATGATGGATCTATGTTGCTTTGATTGTATCCAGAAATGATCAAATACTCCACAAGCCTTTGATTCCATGCCCTTGGGGCTTGCTTTAGACCATATAGAGCTTTCTTCAACCTGCAAATATAACCACACTTGTCTTTGTCTTCAAACCCTTATGGTTCGTCCACGTACACAAATTTCTCTAGATCTCCATTTCGAAATGCATTTTTCACATCAAGTCCATACATCTTCCAATTCTCTCTTTCAACAATGGCAATGATTGCTCTGATGGTTGTCATCTTAGCCAAAAGGTTAAATGTATTCTTGTAGTTGATTCCATTTGTCTAAGAAAATCCTTTGGCCACAAGCCTAGCTTTATACCTAGCAATACTACCATTTGAATGCCTCTTTACCTTATAAACACATTTGTTTCCAATTACATTCATATCCTTTCCTTGGCACAAGAGTGCAAGTTTGATTACCCTCTAGAGCCTTGATCTCATCTGCTTCTTGCCATTCCCTCCATGTCTTTGGTTCTTCAAAGCATGTGGGTTCTTCAATAACTTTTCTCTTGTAAGCATAATGCCTAACCATAAATGAATCATCAATAAGTCTTTTTACTTGATAGCTTAGCCTATCAAATCTTCTTATCTCACCATTTGATTTATTTGGATATTTGTTGTTGAACTTTGAGCTCTCCCCCTCCTTCCCATGATGGTATGCATTGAGCTTAATCCATAGGCCTTCATCTTATTCTACCCCTATGATTTTGGCCTTAAATCCTTACTCCTATTGCAAGAGTCAATGCCTTAAAAATAGAGAAGTTATAGCTTTCACTAGCCATACACAAGTAGACCACTACGCACTTTTGAAATTGGTTCTCTTAGAATATGCAAAGATTCAACATGGGTTTTGCAAAAACTTTAGGAGAGAAGAATAGCTTGCTAAAAAAAGATATTACAAGAAATGAGTGAGATATGATAAGGAAAACTTGCATAAGACTTAGAGTTATTCAACTCATACACAAAGAAAGCTATGAGCCAGATATGAATTCACAAAGTTAAGTAAAATCACTCAAACAATGAAGGGGCTTGATAATCAGGGGGTTTATTGGATTATTCAAAATATCAAAGATCTCACACATGTGGGATATTCAATTCAAAGTAAAAAGTGTGTTCATATGGAATTGAAAAGACTCCCTGTAAGCCAAGAGTCACTTTTCCTAAATTATAGGCTTTATCACACCCAAGAGTGATTGATGACTTATGGTTGTTGTGAGGGGGATTTCAAATTCAAACTTGAAATTTATTTCTTGTGCTTGATGTCTTGCTTCATGTAGCTCCAAGTGGCATCCATCCAATGGTCCATTTATGCATTAAGTTTGAAGTTTGAATTCCAACAATCTCTCCACTATGATGTTATCAACATGAGATTCTTTGGTAGGTAGGCTAATATGACCTGTGAACTCCATTCACCATTTTTCAAGTGCATGCCCAACCATAACTGTCTTTAGAGGTATGTGATATTGATTGAAAGTCTATGTCACTCTTTGGCAAGTAGCGCATGTACTAAAAAATATTCAAGCATCCACCATAAGATGGGAGAACATAGACCTAAAAGAAATTTAAAATCTCTGCTCTTTGTTGACTTATGATTCGAGATATTAGCTTGTTGAGTTTTAATTTTTTGTTAATAAATTTAGAAAATAGTGCATTTAGGCTTGCTCATTATAGAAATGTCAATTTGGATCTCCACATTATTCATGTAATCTTGTTTGCTATCATAGGGCCCTCTCATGTAGAGACTTGGTTATTTTCTAATGTTTGATTCTACATTCTTGGATTGTTAATGGGATCACTTTGGATGGTATCAATCGCTAGCACACCAAATCTTCAAAAACATGTTTCATAAGAAGATCTAAGTCATAACCTTCTTCATCATAATTATGTATTAGTGTTTGTTTGTTCACTACAACTTTGATGGAACTTACAATATAGTTAGAACCAAAAGGATAAAATGCATCCTTATTTCAATATGCTTTTGGTTCATATTTAGGGTCTTGAAAATGCCTTCCAACTAGGTGATTTTGCTTTGATCCTCTTTCTTGTCACAATCAAAGATCTTTATCTCCGTCTATCCAATTTTTTTTACTCAAAATCGTGACCTTTAGAGAGTTTTTTCATGGAAATCATGAATTTTGGACAAATGGAGAGGTGGAACATCTTTGTAGGCATTTGTTTGTAAGCCAGTTTTCCTAACCGTGCCCTTATGCTCAATATAAAGTACATTCCTCCCAAGTCTTGGACCACTTTCATCTACCTTTTAAATTGATGACCTAAGAGCAACGCAAATTACTACCCTTGCCAAATTTGGAAATCAAAATGGTTTCTACAAACTCAACACCATATATGGTGAAGGTAATGTTTTGGAGGAGATGTAGGGTTCTCTTCATAAGCCAATCTCCTAATTGTAGATCCATAGAGGAGGGTCATAAGGCTACTTTACTCCATGTTTCCAAAAAACTTTGGGTAGTGATGGCTACTCTTTCACTTGTCTACATCAACCCTAGACACCATACCATTATAAGTGATTGGCAATAAGGTGTTACCTTTATATTGCTCACTATAATCACCAATCTTCTCGATAAGGATTTCATGGATTTGTGATTTTGTGTTCTTGTTTGATTCTTTGGGTTGGGGACCAAGGTTCAAGGATTTAGCTTCCTTACGTTTGAAAGCTACTTCATCAGCTCCAATGTAGGAGGGTAGAGATTGGAATTATGTTTCCACATAAGCCTGAGAGTATAGACTTAATAACTTGTTAAGAGGTAAGTAGCTTTTCTTTGATCCTTCACATGTTTGAAACTCTGAGAAGAGAGGTTTGTGTTGTACCTTGGCGACCTCCTTCCATTTTGGATCTAAGATGTGAAGCCAAAGTTCACCTTGCCATGAACGATATATTTCTTACACTAGTTGGATGGGATCTAGTAGAATTGGAGCGGGAGTCACCTCGGGTTCAAGAACTAGCTCTTTTGGTATTTATGGCATGCTCACCATATTTCAATATTCTTTCAAATATTTGTGAATTTTTTTTTCTAATTTTGGATTTTTTCTTTACTTCTCACAAATTTCTCTTCCTTCTCTTGGATTTTTTTCTTCCTCTTTATGTGCTTTGGTCACTTTCTAGAAGTGCTCTTCTAGCATATATGTTGGATGAACAATGTTGAAAACATTTTCTATAATTTTCTAGGCTATCTCTATCATCTATTGGCACATGGCGCCGAGTATGGAGGTGGATAAGGATGTGATTATGACTATGATAGTGTTGAAGCTCTATGTTTCCATCCGTTCAAGTTTGAGGTTGATCTTTCTCTTGAATGACTAGATCTTTCTTTTTGTGGAGCTCATCTTGCTTATTGATAAGCTCATGTTGCTTGGAGTTTAGGATTCCCTAAGTTTACCAATATTTATTTGACATTTCTTGGCTTGCCTACCTATTTGAGTCTTCCAAGTCTACTTCATGTGTTTCGCATCCTTGGGAGGCTTGTCTTACTCACTCTCCAAACTGCTTCGATAAAGCACTTTCTTACTGTTATCATACATTGGAGGCAGTGACCCTAGTGGTGACTATAGGTTTAAGTGCAACATTATGGACATGTGGAGAGGGATTCTGGGGATTCAAAGTTGCAACCACTATGTATCTTGGAATTCCATTTGCATATATGGGTAGACCATGGTTGGTGCAATTGCTCAGCTACACTTGTTGATAATATGGGTGGTTCCATTCATCCTCATATATTGATAGTAGAAATCAATCAACATACCTGAACTCATGAGTGGTAGCTGAGCCAAAAAGGCTTCTTTGGTCTCATGAGCAAAGTATAAGTCTGGTAATAATCCACCATGTACAAGTTTAATCACATCCCATGGTTATTATGAGTGATGGTAAGGCGTTTGGATCAACTTTACCTTGGCCTTGGACTCCAATTGGGACCAATATTATCCAAGATATCCATTCCATACAGAGTGAATCTTTATGATATCTTTGGTGACCTTGTAGTAGGAAGTTTTGTTTTCTAGTAGCAAGAACCCTCATCTCTTACTACAATTATGTTTGGGAGTTTCAAATCCTTGAGTTCAATTAATCCAAAAACTTACTTTCCATACTCATCTCTATAGATGAAAGATCTAAATTCATTGGAATAAGTGAAAATGTGTTAGGTTTGGTATTCATCTTCAACTCTTGATATCCATTCCACTAGCATGTTAGGATCTAGGGTCTGCATGATTAGATGAGGGCATTCGTTGTATCTCATTCCAAAAATTACTCAACATGTACTAGAGGCCCCTAACTCACTTGATAGCACTCTCTATTATAAAGGTGCTACTCCATGTAGAACTATTAGTTGAAATCAACTTTTTCGACTATAGAATCGTGCACACATGAATTCAAACAAAAAGTCCAAACACACTATTTAGTGCATTGATTTGTTTCCTCACTCAAATTGAGAATATGAATTGACTCAAAAGGAAAACGGGATACTTGGAGAATGGAAATGATAGATGAAGTTCTTACGTTATTGTACTCAAAATTTGTTTTCTATGAACAACCAATGTGTACCTGCGAGAATAAGACCACAAGTTTATTTCTACACATATGAAAACTAAACAAAGTTATGATTTTTTGACCAAAATTGAATCTTACTTCACAATATTATGTGCGTGTGTATGATTGTGATAAAAATCCTATTGTGATTGTTTGACTTAGCATTGATTCTTACTTTTCAATTGTGTGTGTATGTGTTGTTGATATATTTAGGTAGTGATGTGTGTGAACATACTAGGAACATCGTGACACTTTTTCCCTCTTTAGGAGGTCTTTTCCCCCCAGCTTGTATATATGCATGTAGCCCTAATGGGTTACTTATCTTTGTACATTCTAGTGGTAATACATTCAGTATTGTGTATTGTGCTCCAAGCTTCTTCTTCTTCCTTGTGCTCTTATTGTGCTTCCACAGAGGTCTAACTTCAACAATTAGTATCAGAGCAGGACACCGCTTCATTGAGGGCATTGTCAAAACCTCTTTGGTTGCAGTGTCAGAATCAAACAAAATTTGGTGAGCATACTCAAGGTGCTTTAGAGATCAAAACAACTTCATTATGTGGCACTGAATTCACGATCTGAGCTCATTTTAGCCTCCAAATGCACTATTATAGTGCTTGTGTAAGCTATTTCATCTTTTTGTACCAAAGATATATACAAGTTTTGGTTTGCTAATATAAACATCTCGAAGTTTGGTACATGTCTAGTAGAACTCATTTGGATAGTTCTGTTCAACTTTTTTAGATACAATTATTTTTTTGCATCAAGGTATTTTAGTCAATGGCCATGGCTGAAAGCAGTGATGTATTCCATATGTTGGCTATTGAGGATAAGTTGGATAGTACCAACTATCCATTGTGGGCTTATATGATGCATCAAAAGGACTATGCAATATTGTATAGGGTATCGAAAGACGTTTTGTTACACCTACGAATACAGGTACTAAAGCTGATGGAGATGGAGTCGAAGATGGTGATATTTTGCAAATTCCTATTCGTGCTACGATTTTTGCTGCACCTACTATAGAGCAAATGTTTTGGGCTGGCAGAGATGCTCAAGCACATGCATTGATAGCCTTGTCTATCAATTGTGCCATTATCCCTCACATTTGCTCTTGTAGATAGCTAAGGATGCTTGGGATACACTTACCACATTGTACCAGGCTAGGAATGAGGCTTGTGTTGCTTACCTCCAAAAACAATTGGAGAGTGAGCACATGAATGAAGGTGATTCTATGGATAGTTTCTTGATAAAGGTCAAAGATTTGAAGGAACAATTGATTTTTGCTGATGAAGTCCTTTATTAAGTCATAAGGTTTTGCTTATCCTTGCTCCGAAATAAGCCTTGCACTACCCATGAGCTGAACGCATAGAGATTTCCTCCATCAGAAGAGAAATTGTAAAGTTCCAAGCTTATAGGCTTGACCGTAGCATAATGGAGATAATAAAATATAGAATCCTCTGAAATATTGAACAAAGTCGCATAAAAAGTGACTCCAAACCCATCTAGAACCAAATGATAGATTTTCCATCATACCACTCTACGCCTTCCTAACCTCGAATGTGCTCACAAGTAATAGCTTAATCTAAACTACCTTGTGAATATGCCAATCCATCATCTTGGATCATATATAAGAATTTCTTGGTAGTAAAATGAAATCTCTACATTCGACCGACAAATTTTTTTTTGTTTTCTCATCCATTTCCTTTGGACTTAGTTCTATTGGAAGATCATCCATTGGCACTAGTGCAAAATCTAACATTTCTCTTCCCTTTAGTTTGCCACATGAATGCAAAAAACATTCCCTTTGAGATTGGGATAATACATAAGTACCCATTCTGCTAATTGATGCTTACACATCATCCTCATGATGTAACATCAACTAAGAATTTGGTATCCCAATAGGTTAGATCTATCCCTATCTCTTAGAAAACCTAAAGAGAGGAGTCATAATTGTATTCCTAGTCTAACTAATGTCAATAACTAGATCACCTCATCTAGTCAAGGACTATCACTGAAATATCATAATTGCTTCTCTCTAGAGTCTCCATGTGAGACTCAATCTAACCACCATGATTAACTGATCTCCCTCTTCTCTTTGCTAGAAGAGTGCCATTTCTATCTAAAGAACCAAAATGAGAAAGTAAAACTCTCTCTTTGTCTCTCTTTATAATCTCCTCTAAGGAAAAGAGCTTTGGTAGTGGATCTATTCCACTTTCCCTTTCCCTTTGAAAGAGATTCAGTTGAATCCATTTGCTTTATTCATCCATAACTAAGAACATGTATATAAGTTCTCCATGTTTTTCCTTCCAAAATAGTGGAGAATCAAACTCCCATGTGAAGAAAAATTACAATTTAAAGTAGAGTAAATGGATCCCTTATGAAATGTAGACTAAGAGATGGTTTCTAAACACCTCTTCTCTTTGAAGGGAAAGCATACTCTATTCTTCTCATATGAAGAAATAATGTTTTCCTTTCCTTTTTTCTCTCTCAAAGAACATGAGATAAAGTGAGACCTTTGAGCTAAAGTGAGATCTCTCCTCGATCTCTGAACTGATTCCCACTTTCTCCTTTCCTAAAAAGAGAAACTTGTGAATTCATTTAGTCCCCTCTTCCATTACTAATACATAATTCCTCATTACATACATTCCTATGAAAACAAAAAAAAAATCTTCCATAAAATGAGGGTGCACGTGGTGAAGAGTGGAGAAAATAAATTCCTTATAAGGATCAAAGCCCTCTGCTAAAATGGTTAGCAATGATATGACATGATACCATAAACACATGTGTATCCATACTAAAGAGCTATCTCTGCCAACCATCCTTTGTGCATGGATCTATACAATCCAATGAAATTATCTTTCTTGAAAACTAAAAAATGAGTATATGATACGAATGGTGAGAAAATCACCTATCATATTCTCTATTGGAAGAATATATTTTCCCTAAACTATGAAAGATAATTCCCAGTCCTAAGGAGATGTCTACCAAGAGCTCTTCTCTGATCTAGTGAGACATGATGCCATGAATGACGAGTTCTTTTCTCCCTGGCCATAGAAGAGAGTGCTCAAAGGGAAGTCATTTCCATTGTCCCATATCAGTGGAACCTTCTTCCAATTCAAGGTGTCATAACTACACTAAACCAAATATATATTCCATATATATATATATATACATATATATATATAATGGAATATACAGATGGATTCTAATGAATCCCATATCCTAAACTCATGTCAATGGACTCAAATGATTCCCATGTCCTCAAACTAGTTATTTTGGTTCTAATCATCATGTGACAATGGATATCCCTTTCTTATTCCAAACTGACTTGTTCCTAGGTACCAAGACTGACACTAAGTACCTCTCTCTGGATCCCAACATACATATATGTATTGGGTACCCCAACTATTCCCGACTAAGGGATCTATGCTCTATATCATAGAGCTAGTGCCATGCCTCTGGCCTTACTAGCCATCACTCGAATCACATAAGCACCCATTGATGCTTTCTCATGAAACCAATCTTTGTGATTCCATCTAATTGGTTTCCTTGGTAGTGTAGCAAAAATGCTTCCTTACTTACTCAAGTGATGTTCATGAGTGAAACTAGTCACTCTTTGGGTATTCCTCATAATACCCCCATAGTCTCCTAATCATCCTGTGAGACTCTTGTGAAGATAAGTAAATCTTCACTACAATGGAGATTATGATAAATGTATCTCGAGTGCCTCTATGCAACTTCCTATAACCTATAAGATTGCTTGTGCACATTCCTATTGGTGAAGGTCTAGATCCTTCCCCTTAGCAATCCTATGCTCTAAATCCATAAGGATTATGTGTAGGGATCCTGTTATTACGGAAGTTGCCTTATGTATACCACTATGATGGTACTAAATCCATCAAATACATGCATACAAGCATGCTGATACCTTACTGATGTTTGCAGAGAAGGCACGTTACCATGCCATAATATTCTTTCCTAAAGGTAAGTGTGTATATAATGACATGAGGTGGGAAAACTTTTGATAGCATTTCCCCAAGGAAATGGAGTCCCAAAAACTTTAAACCATAAACTCAATGGCATATAGGCCATCCAATAACATCGGGCTTGGCAAGCCCATGGCATGCATGCCATATACTCATACATGGACTCCATAACTTGCAAAAACATAAAAAAATCCTAGCAATAATCTCTTTGTTGCATAATCATGTAGTTCCTGCAATCATCTTTCCTGCAAATAATCAAAAGGTGTACTCCTAACATGTTGATCCATACTTATAGAATTAGAAAAATGATCAAATTTGATGTATGCATTCCATTTTATGCGTGTACATATAGAACATGCCATAACATAAAGTAAAATGCATGAAAATATAGATCATACATCCCTGAATGGTTTTATATCAGAATTGCATGCATCCAGTCCTTTTCAAGAGACCTCGAGACCTTTGCACCTTCTTCTTTAGGTCCTAACATAAACTTTGGAGTGTTCAAAAACATCAGATCACTTTCCAAAACATACGCCATGGCCAAATGATTATCAAAATAATAAAAATTTACCCAAAAATGCATATGTAATCTTTCTTTAGACCTGCAAAATTTTTTTTAGGACTTGAAAATAATCATAAAATGAAATATATATCATGTGCAAGTGTCTCAAAGTGAAATTACTTGAATTGCCTTCCTGGTTTGTAAGAAATGGCTTCCGAAAATTAGTTGCCAAAAACTATTCAAGCTTTGCAGCCCTACACAGACCTGAAAAGGTACATTTTTTGCAATGTTTCTTTACATACATGCCAAACTAGTGGACTGTTGGAGGGGCTAGCAAAAGTGTGAAAATGTGATTTTTGGAGTACCCAAAAGCAAAGGGGGGTCTTTGAGGAAGTAAAATTCCTCCTTAACTTATTATTTTAATGAATCTAATTATTCCATTATGAAATCCATATACCATACTCTCAGTACATATACTTTTTCCCATCCATTCATACCTAGTGCACCTCTTTCTCCCTCTTCCAAAATGGGAATTTCTTAGATTTAAGTGCTAAATTTTTTTCTCAAACAATGATGCAAGGGGGTTTTGTGGAGGTTCAAACTCCCATCATATTGATTCAATCTTTAAGTTTCTTGATTCTATATGAAATTCCATACATTATATGTCTACATAATTCTTCCTACCAAACTAAGAAAAATCTCGCTTCGTTTTCCTTTCCCAAAATGGCTACTTGTCATAATAGCCCCTGAAAGTACTCACGTAAGAGACTTTTTTTTTTAGTCTCTTTCTCTGTACAATATCTAAATTACACCACTTGATGCCATGTGGCATTTGTGCCACCTCACTTAAAACGTTGTGCATCCATGATGTGACATCCTGACAGTTCACTTGTGAAGACTATTCTCAATGGTCTTGTTAGTCGGCCGTCGGAGGGGGACATGTAAAACCGAATCTTGTGTTCGCACGCGCGAAAAGTAGTTACACAACAGTTAGAATTTCTTATATAAAGCAATGCTTAGAGAGTCGGAGACGACAAGTTGTTGAATCACCAGACTGTTCGTCTGGGTGATTGTCTGAGCAATTATTGTACCTTCATTGTAACTTCTGAGTTTTCTGAGTAAACTATGATCTGTTGGTTTCTATCTATTATTTGTGTCTGTTATTTCTGGATCTTTGATATAGTGGTGAGTATTATTCATCATATAGTAACTTATCGCACTGTAGTCGGAAGCGAATCGTCTGTAAGTCCTTGTTGCAATCGTGTATTAAAAGCGCGGGGAATTTGGCCTAATTCTTGTGTTATCACCAGATTGTTCGTCTGGTTGGCTGTCTGAATGTTGTGGCAGTGTGTGTTGTTTAGTTTCTGAGTACTCTGGGTCGTTGTGTGTAGCTGTGTTATTCTTTCTTGATTGAGTTGGCGTAGTGAACCTTGAGTGTTGCTGTAGTGTGTCTTGTCTGAGCTCTGCGTACTCTGTTGTGTTCTGTGTTGTTATCTGTCAATCTCGGTTACACGGTGAATTTAGTCCAATCACTAAGATGTCGGATCGTTGTCTGAAAGATTACTGAGGATCATTGTGACAAATTGTTATGTTAGATGTACGACGTAGTGCTCTTCTCCTTGTTGAACTGCTAAGTACTAATAAGTCTATGTGAACTTAGTACTCTTTCCCTAAGAAAGTTGTGAAATAGTATTGCTGTTCTCGATCCGCACTTGTACGGTGAGGATTACCTATAGTTAAGGGTAATTCCAGTATGTGTTAGTCTTCAGAACTGTAGGTTGAAACCGTAGGTACCTTCTGTGATCCGGTTGTTTGACTGTGAGCACTGTCTTGGTGAAGGTTGGATTACTATGATGTTACAGTAGCATATTAGTCTGAAGTAATTCGGTA